>JAGFPH010000354.1:593300-608146 GCA_018207615.1 Philaenus spumarius
TGAAAAGCTACACTATCCCTGAGTAACATAGGCTATAATTCATTTCGATAAAAACCTTTTTTTATTTCAATATTTGTAAATTTAGTCAGAAAAAATTCTTAGGTTAGGTCTAGAATGATAAACCAACACATGTATTTACATTTATTACCATAGCAACCAATTGAATAAAATAACATAATATAGCTGTTTGCTCCAATATTTCCATTAACAGCTGATTTCAAAATTTGAAGCAACTTTTATTTTTTTGTATTTTTAGCTTTTAGGTTAGGGTTTTAAAATGTAGACCTGAGCCTTGCTGGTTCTTTTAACTATTATTAAAACTGCTGTTATAAAATATAAGAAATAATTTGATTTGAACATTTAACATTATTTACCATCTTAGTTTTGAGGTTATTATTACTACTACACCTTTATTATCAATAAAACATAACATATGATTTTAGAAAGTTCCGTTGGGGGTTGGCGTGCGGAGCACGCAGGGGTCTCCCCTAGTTATATTTTAATTGCTTTTTATTTCATATTGATAGATTAAATGATTTAGAAGTTATTAATAATATAATGGAAAAAGAATAAATACGCTTATATGTTATACGAAGTTAAACGAATAGATACTTCTTAAAATTTGTATAAACGAATATATTGATGACAAAAGGTTGTATTTATACACAGTTTATAACCTCAAAGCAAATCTTATAACGTATTATAGCATACATTAATTCTATAACTCGTTATAATGGTACAAAATACCATCACATAACCTCATCAGATTCAAACTCAAATAATTGTAAAATTTAAAAGGTACAAATTAAAGTATTTAGGCCTAGCCTCAAATGATAGGTAAAGAAACACAACAAACCTGATCAGATGCCAATATTAACATAACCTAATTTAGGCACATCTAAATCAAAAACGTATTAAACAAAGAACTACACCACACCAATAAATTCACACTGGAGATTATTTATATGTATATTTAATATTTATTCAAAAGATAAACAAACACAACACCATTACAGTAATCCATATAACAAAGAAACTGATGCTTAAATATGTAAACAGTCACCAACTATGGGCAAATACAAAGCAAGGCCTAGATTAAAATAAGTAACCGATCTATTATGTAACGATCTTATACTTCGAACACAAACAAAATTTACACTTTATTACCAAGATAGTAATGCAAAACATCCTAGAATTATTTATAATGTATTAATGTTATTGTAAATGAAACTGTATCAAAATTAGTAAACTAAGCAGATGTAAATAATAATCATGACCGATAGCCTCGAACCCAGAGTCAATTTATTATGTCGGTTTAGAAATAGATTCTCTTTTAAGTACATAATCAATGTTTGTACACCAAATGCACAAACAAGTTATAAAAATAATTAAAGTATCAAATATATAAAAAAAAAACTACAACAGCAAAAGTGTAATACGGACTAGCATATAATTTCGAACCCAGAGGGATTACCAGCTATAGGCAAGCTGGGATGCGCGAACAGGAACAGTTAGGTCTGCGCCGATCGCACTAAGGAGTGGCAAAGCAAGTTGCCGGAAGACATTTTTAAATTCCATGGGAGCGGAAAAGTGGACCCCGCGATGTTCAATTTGAAGAAGATAGCGTCGTTTTAGTTAGTTGGCGTCAGTTCGTTGTAAGCCTAAGTTGACTTTGTGTTTAGTCCAACTAATAGTGATAAAATTATTGGAAATAAGGATATCCAGTGTGAAATTAGATAAACAGTGTGAACTTTATAATATCAGCTATACATAACATTAAATTTAAAAGAGGTCAAATATAAATTGACTGTGTAAAAGTAACTTTTGAATTCAAATTGAAAGTGTTAAATTCAGTGCCACCAACCAGAACTTGGTATATTCTGGACAGCTTATAAGTCAACGTTTTTAATACACTAATCAATTATCTGGACATCTTCAAAAATTTAATCAAATTATTAATTGAAAATTTTGTTATAAATTATGTTAAATTCATTCTCAAATGCGTACAAGTAAAAATAAATATTGCTCATGCTACACGAGTTGCCTGACTCCGAGATCATAAATTCTAAATCTAATATAAATGAATCATTATTATGTGTATCAATGATTGTATATACAAATTTTAAGACAATTGATAAATAAAAGAAAGTGAATCTTGTTGCTCTACAAAAACGTATCTGTCTATTTTATTGTAATTTAGATCCAATATAATATAATAGAATAAATTTAGTAAGACAATTCTTATAAATTCGTACAACCAACGTGTTGACTATTGAAAATATATATTACATTTTGACAAGAGAGTAAATGATCATTATATCGTATTTTAAAAATATCAACTTCACAAGAAATTATAATGATTGAATTTGTAAACATAACCCCAACGTATAATCTAAGCTGGGTTTAGTTTAAGTATTACAGATGATGGGTGAAATCAGCTGTTTTATTAAAATTTAACAATTAGGCCTATTTTTTTAAATTTAGAATCAGTAAAAAATAGTTCAACTGAACTGAAATAATGATAATGAGAAAATATGTGACCTCATTTCCCAATTGAATTAACTGAGTATTTTTGAATTATTAACAAAAAACATTTTTAAGAAATAATAAACCATTTTGTAATCATTTTCAGCGTTTTGAAACAGTAAATAACTCGCCTTCTACTGAACATGGCCTATCGGATGTAAATTTTGACCATTTTTTCATGGGTTCCCCCATTGAACAACTATGACAAAGTCTTGACCCTGTCTAACCAAATCCTAAAAACTAACCCCCCATTTTAGAGCGGATGGAGTTTAAATTGCACAAAATGCAGTTTCCTTGGAGCATATCGAATGTGTGTGCAAAATATAATGTCGATCAGTTATTTCTGTGAGGCTGTTGTAGCCCTGTCAAAGAACAAGAACAAGAAATAGACAAACTTTTAAAATAACGATTTTTATACTTCCATAGCTCCGTGATCTGATGGTCCCTAAAATTAAAATTTTTTACACGTCCTCGGGGGCCCCTCGAGAATCGGTGTACGAAAAATCAACATCATTGGCCCACAGGGGGTCGAGGTAGGGGAGGGTGAAAACCCGTACTTGTTCTGTCGCGTTAACAGTGTTCTTGGTCGCCGTCTCGTTCTCGATTTTCTTGGCGGGAGCGTCCATATGAAAAGAAAAATAATATTTGAATAATATTTATTTGTTAAGGAACGTTTACACCACCATTATGTAATGTTGTTAGAAAAGCGTTACCGAAATATTCAAATTTGAATGTAGCTTTGTTGGCTGATAATAATCTTGATAAGATGTTGGGTAATCCTAAAGACAAAATTCAAGAACACGACAAATCCGGAATGTATTGTATTAACTGCGAAATGTGTCCTAATAAATGCATAGGTCAAACCATAATAAGTATGAAGATACGAGGTAAAGAACACTTTTCTCACTTAAAATATAATAGGCCTGATAAATCTGCAATGACTAAGCATTGTTTAGGTGAAAATCATCGTTTTAAAATAGAAAATTGTAAACTGTTAAAAGTGTAACTAAACCCAATACATTGGATGCTTTGGAAACTTTTTATATTAACAAATACCGTAACATAATTGGGAATAATGAATTAGGTCCTTTACAGAATTCTTTATTAATGTAATAATTTCTATGTTTTGTTAAATATTAATATTAGTTTAGCAATCTTATTTAAGTTAAATTGTTATTGTTAAGCTATTTGAACGACGGTAGGCTGTGGTTAATGCCTTTGCATAGGTTTATGGCACGCCCCCTGTAGGGTGCGCCCTTTCTGGTTAGGTATTTATACGGTGCGTTGTCACACTGTTAGATCAGTTATAGTTTGGTTACTGAGTAGCACTTGCATCTCTGCAGATGGCGACATTATCGTTGAAACGCGTTTGAGGTTAGTAAACGTATTTATTGTGAGATTTAGTGTTCAGGTTTTATTTTACCTAATATTTAAAGTCTATCTTTTTTCGTTTATAAAAGTTTTCATGGTGGATTTAAAAATTTACAATTAATTTCACTTGTGCAAATAAACTACATAATTATATTTGGCAGCTTTAATAACAAGTACGAAGTTGTTTTGTATAGAATTTTGAAAGTATTTTTAAACTTTTATTTTGATAACCAAAAACATATATTATTTCGATGTATTTATTAATGTAGTCTCTGATGTTGCTTGTATGTAACTTGTAAAGATTTTAAATTATATTTAGGCCTATCACCTTGTTCATTTCACATATTCCAGTTCAAAATTCATTAGTAAAAATAAATGTTTAAATTTTTAGTAATTTAACAGTGTTTCAAAAGTATATGGAATAAGGGATAAGGCTGAATTTAATCAAATTAAGAACCTCGAAATAAACTCCCTCCGAGTTTAACTACCACCATAAATAACCACACTCACTGTATTATATAAAATTATCTCGTTTTTCTTCTGTCAGGAACATATTAAATTGTTTCGTATCAATACATTATATTATTATTACCGAATGACATAAAAATATAATATTATACAATAATTAATTATTTTTAGTTAATAAAAATATTAGTAAATTAAATGATATTGTTAGTTTTAAATACTAATACTACCTACACATTATTCCTTTTATGTTTCGGTTCTGTAAAATATAAATTGTAATCTTTAAATTTACAAGATTTTAATATTTATTCAAACTATCTACTTCTATCTAACGGTGAATAGACACCGAAGAAGCAAAAGCTAGAACAGCTAAACGGAAATATTAATTTGTTACGAGCATTGCCATAGTGAACTAATTAAATGCATATCATTAAATTAAATTTACCTCTAACTTAAGTAATAGGAGCACTAAATTATTTTCTTTTTTTATTTAAGACAAAAACCTTAGTGGATATTATCTCTCAGTAACACGTAAGATGGAGGTACCTGGTATATCAGTAGTCAGATATTAACCCAATCATAACCAGAGATTGTTTACAAATAATGTACAGGTTATCTATTAAAAAGTAATCAAAAATTTAATTTTATCTTTTGAATTGGTCTATAACTTTTATTTTATTTCGATCGTAATTATTTTTGTAATTTTAACTGTTATTTAAAATATGTATTTTGTAAAATTATACAATTACTTATTGCGTATGTTTTTCATTGTACATTTCAGGTACCGAAGTCTTTTCGATGTCTCACATTGCAAATATTCTAGAACTTTGAAAGTTTTACAAAACAATCAAATATCAAATTTGCTTCGAAACAAATTAAATACAAAATTAGCAACCATTACATTTATATCTAAACAACAACCGCTAGACACATTTTTAAATTTAAATCTGTCGGATTTTTAGAATTGCATTCCTTTTTTTTCGATTCGTTGTCTTAGAAAACTAACTGTAAGTTACTTGATTGTAAATGCGTAATCTAGTTATTGCCGATTTTTACAATTCTGTAGACGATTCTAATAACTGTCCCTAGTGTTTTATATTTCAAAATTATAATGTACAGTCTAATTAGCATCAGCACCGTATAAATGTCTAGCTTCAGAAAGATATGCATTATAGTGCATATAATTTCATAATGAAACATTCACTTTAAAAAATAAAAAATATACAACTTAAAAGTTTACAAAACTGAATAATTCTGGTGTTGTTACTGTTCCGAAAGTACATTTGTTAATAGAACTTGATCAGTTATTTTGATAATTAATACGTTAATAGTATTAGTTTCATTTAAAAATAATGTTTCATTAAATGTAAGACTTAAAATCATTTCAAAGCTGAATAAGTGACTTTAATTGTTAAGAATCTAAACTAAAACACAAATAGTTTAATTTGTTAGTTTTTAACAAACTATTATTTTAGACTCAGCTACAATGTACAAATTAGTGTCGCCATTACACTAATTGTATTTGCATATAATATAGCCTCTAATTTTTAAGATTTTATCAAAAATATTGTAAAAACCTATTTCCTTCTCTATTTTCAAAAACACTGCAGCATACTTAAAAAAGCTCATCGTGTTAGAAAATACTTAAATATGTTTTAAATATTTTACATTACAACCATACGATTGATCAATTTTTGTTCGTGAGAATATGTTTTTCATTCAAATGATGACAGGGTATTGACAGCGTATTTGGTAGTCATCACCACCTTACATTGTCCCAACCAATGTGCTGGCTCACTTGTTAATGTTATTTGGTAGATGGTTAGTTCAGTGTATAAGACATGTTGTTATCAAACATTATTTTTAAAACTTTCTTGTCAGCCAACTGAAACCTCTGTCAAGCTAGCTTATTTAAAATTTGTATTTGTGCAAAAAATAATAAATCATAGTAGATGTATAGCTTTGTATACAATTATTCATTATTATCATTCATTATTATTTTGTTTAATTTATATATATAAAAACTTCATAAGTTAAGTAAACTGTGAAATACGCATTATTATGAAGTATTATTTAGTTAAAATTTTACACAGGGTTTTGATTTAAAAACGTTTTATGACAAAAATTAATCAATAAATAAGGAATAAATAATAAGTAATGAATTTATCATAAAAGATAATTGTAAAATAATCAATTTTGTAAATATTCATAATAAGATTCAAGTTATAAGTATGTTTTCAAAATAGCTATTACAAATAAAAACAGAGAATTCTAATAATTCTTCCACACTCTTATGTGTGAAGAATGTATTATGTAAATTATTATTCATACAATCAAAAACATTCGTGGAATGAAGTATATGTAATAAAATAATATTTCGATATTTTGTAATTAACGTACTGTTTATACTATATTATTGAAATTTTAATTTAATTAATGTGTAATGTTTCATTTTCATTTCATAATTTAATATAACAATTAATTATAATTTACATTGGGATAGTAATATATATAATAATAAATTCATTATTAGTGCTAATTTATAACTAGCTATACTTAACTATACGTTCTCAATATAATATGAAAATATGATTCGTAACTTGTACATCAATATAACTGCTTTACACTAGTGCTGTTCATGCTCATAATTTAATTTCAGAATTCAGTTAAAATTAGTAGGCCTACATACTGTAATTTTTAAGTGTAACTTTGCCAGTTACCCTCTTTTGTTTTTGTAACTTTTGGAGTAATTCTGTTTAGAAATATTAAGTCATTTTGTTCTATTGGGTAGAATAGAAAACTGTTGGATGAATTGAGTAGTCGTAACACTTAACTTATTAAAGTTAGGTAACGTATATTGTTAAATTAATATTTCAACCTATACCAAAATTTTAACCATTTGAATTTTACTCTTAGGCCGGTCGCACACTTATCCAGCAAAACTGCTTTAAGCAAAAACGTTTTTGTTTAAACTTGCTCGAACATTTATTTCCTAAGTGTAAGATAGGAATACCGTGCACTCATCTAGCATGAATACAAAACGCTGTACAGCACGTTTAAACACATTTAAGCTTGATCAAACAAGAAGCAAAAACGCTTTGAAGCGTAATCCAGCAAGTTTGAGCAGAACTAGCAGTGCTCGTCTCACAAACAACGACCATTGCTGTAAGACGAAACATTTGGTTTGGCGCATGCGCGTAGTGCACTTTCTTGTTGCTTTCCGGCTTTCTTTTTCTATAATGGAAGTAGATGCTAAAAGACCAATAATTTTCCTAGTTGACAAATCTAAATCTAAACATATTCGATTATTAATTTCTTCACTTTAATATTAATAACTTGTAAATCATTTGATCTATCAATATGAAATAAAAAACAATTAAATGATAATATTTTTATCTTTCTTATATAATAACAATAATAAAGTATGTAAATTAAAATGTTTAACAAATATACCTACAGTTTTATAATCCTTATTATTGTGCACATTTACCGAGTTAAAAATCCCAGTCAGCATAGTTATGTAGGCCTAGATAAGTAGGCCTTAATGCTGTTTTTAAATAGTTTGTTTTTTTAAATGATGTATTTCTGATTTGTATCTGATTAATCAGCCTAGTGCTTAGCCTACTAGTACATCAATAAAATTCTGCAAAGTGTTTTCTATTTCCCTCTTCTCATTTATTCAATGTAGGCCTATCCATAAACGTTTGTCTACTTCTTTTCCGCAAGCTATTTCTATCCAGTAGGCTACCACAATAATACTAAAACTACATCATCGTCCAGCGCCATTGCGAAGACTAATTTCATTTCTGAATTGTTTTCAGAAAAACAAAAATTGCTTCAAGCTAAAACGTTTTTGCTTAAAGCAGTTTGCTGGATATGTAAACACCCTGCCTAAACAAAAATGTTTCTACATTAAGCAGAATGTTTTCCCGTAACACAAAAACGTTGTTGCTTTAATTAGGTTTGCTGGATAAGTGTGCGGCCGGCCTTAAGAACCCGTTTTAAAAGTTTCTTATTCAATGAATAAAAAAGATACTTAATCGTAAACTTTAATATAAAGTAAGCTTTTAGTTACTAAAAAGATGTAAATTAGTATTAAAGTATATTTAGAACCAGGGCCAAACTCGCAAATCGAGGTCTGGTATAAGATACAACAAAGGTGCGACTGCCACGAATGTTACAGATTCCATGGAGTTGGATTGGAAACGCAGTAGACCAGAAGCTCCAACCTGTACCGAAACTCAGAGAAAGACACCTAACAGTCTGTAGAGCCTGATGCGACATCGTCGCAAACTGGAACTTTGTTTACAAACGGCAAATTACAGTAGAATGGTCTCGCTGTGATAGAGGCAACTGCGAGATTTTTTAATTCCTCAACTAAATTAGAGTAGATTATTTTTTCCGAGTTAAGACTTTTTACAAAAATTACTAAAAACCTAATTTCCAGAATATCGTTAAGCCACATTTCAGCAGTAATGTCAGCTTTCTATTGTTACGTTTTATAATAGTTATGGAAAAGTATAATTTTGGAAAAACACATAAAACAGATATGTTATACATTACATGGAAACATCAGAAACTTATTTTTATGCTAAAATCAAACCATTATTTCATTCTGAAATGCACACAATATCTTTAAATTAATAGCATTCTATATTTATTTTGTTTAGCTTCCTCTTAACTATTGTGACTACAAATTTAATTAAGAATTAAAATAAGTAGAAAGATTAAAGCCGGTTTTATTTTAATTAAATCGCTTATATAATATAATTTGAACAATTAGTTTATAATGTTCTTTATTAAATCTATGAATTGGAATTTCCCGTTGCTAGGTAACTTGTGATTTATTGTTCAAAAGCTGATTTTCTTCAAATCATATTATTTTCCTCTTTAATTACACAATGGAAATTAAAGACACAGTAAATCGAGTTACTTGTTTTAATATTTGGTACTCATGCTAACTGTTTTAATTTTACAAATATTAATCAAACTATTTTCTATTCAACAGTGTATTAAAATTAAGTAGTACTACAAAAGTTTATAACAGAAGTTAGTCTTTCATTCGTTGTATTTGTAGTTTGCACAAAGTATTATTAAATTAAAGTGTAGGTTGTTTTATTTTCTGTACTATTTAAAAAAGGAAATTTATTATATTAATTTACTAATTACTTTAAATTAGGTTTTTAATAATTACATTTGTAATGAATGATTAATTATTGATTCAGTTTCTATACTATGATTATGTATCTCCCTTTTTAATTTATAAAAAAAGGGGCGACCGAGCATAGCTCAAAACATTTTTTTATTGTTTTTTTATGAAAATTTATGTAAATACGAATCGCATACTGAATAAATATGAATATTTTTAGATCTTTCGTACATATGAACTGTTTATATAAATTTTAAAAAACATGAGTTGTATGATAAAATAGTTCTTATGTATTTTAGAAATAACAAATAATAATTACAATCAGTAGATAATTTATATTACCTTTATAGACATGCAAATAATGAAGAAACTGGTGAAAAGGGTTTCAGAACGGTTAATAACAGCACAAAAATAATGTTTTAGTAAAGTTTGGTGTTTGAATAAATAAATAAGTTGAAAATTATACCACCTGATATTGTTAATGATTTATGTTTGCTTAATAGTATATAAATATATGGAGCTAAAATTAACAGATTAACATCTGTTTGTAAAATATCTTTATTGTATCTATAATGTATCTATTCTCCTATACTTAGTGACTTCAAAGGTTGTATATAAAAGAAGTTCAGAGTATAAATTTTATACGCATATTTGCAGACATAAAACAGCTAGATCTTTTTTTCAATTCCTGACGTCAAAACCCCCCTATTTGCAAAGTTTCATCAAAATCGGTAGAGACGTTAGCTAGATCCCCGAAATAAATGTATAAATTTATAAACAAGAATTGCTCGTTTAATAAGATAAGATATCCATTCGCCTATACTTAGTGACAGTTTAGTTGTTGTTTGGCTTTTGTGGCTTTATCACTGAGGATGGCGACTTTGTCGTTGAAACGCGTTTGATTTATTAAACGTATTTGTTGTGAGATTTTGTGTTGTTGTTTTATTTCATCTATACTTAGTGACTTCAAAGGCGGTATAAAAAAGAAGTTCAGAGTTAATTTTTTGCAGACATAAGACCAAGCGCATTCGATTCCTGACGTCAAAAAACCTCTATATGCAAATTTTCATCAACATCGTTAGAGCCGTTAGCGAGATCCCCGAAATAAATTAAAAAAGTTATAAACAAATACACAAGAATTGCTCGTTTAATAAGATAAGATTATTGATTCGCTCTACTGCAGGTCAGGCTTGATTTTTTTAATGTTGTTGCACTTGGGAAAATCTATCTTTGGAGTAATCAAGATTTATTTTACTTATTTCGTTATTGTTGTTTCTGAATATTTAAATTCAATTGGGTTACTGACCCATTCTCATAAGCTTTTATTATGTGTAATTAAAAAAATAATATCTGGTGCATTAATATAAATACTTTACAACTACTGTAAAAATCTTACATTTTCACAAAAGCAAACACCAATAAAATAATATGTAAACTAAATATATCAAAGATCTACCAATCTTGGTACCTATAGTTTATCAATAAACTAAAATTTTCACCCACAGACTTATGAGGTTAAAGATAATCCACTTGTTATTACCCGTCCGATATATTTACGAAATATATTTAAATGAAATACAAATTCTTGTTTATTTATCTTTTGTTTTGTATAAGTTTGTATAATCTTCATAAAGTTGAAAATTTGTAACTGCTTTATGTTTTCTTAGTCTTAAACTGCTTATCTTTCTAGATCTGCTTTATTGAAAACAATAAAGCTTAATTATTTAATTTAATTATTTTATACAAAAAGCTAGCTGTAGCAGAGTTTAAACGTAAATATTAATGTGTGAAATTAGTCCCCAATTAAATCAAACGTCATGCACTAACGAGATTTTTATTTCTCAAGTAACGTCAACAAACTCCCCCTATATTATATAAGTATCTATATTGTTTGTGTTAGTTTATGTTGATACATTTTCTCACTATTCTAAACAAAGACTTTTGGTTTAAAATTTTAATTTTATTATAAATGTATTCAATAATTATATTCAATATAATAATATTCAATAATACAATTTAACATAGGTAATAAATTTCCTTTCAGATTAATACTCGCATTTTAACTGCACAAATTATTTATTAGCGAGAGCTCATTCCCAATATACTATTTATTTTAGACATAATATATATAAAATAAAACCTTAAATATTGTGAAATATTGTTTCAATATTTTACGTACACGTCTTATTTTGTAACACATGATGCATTTTTCTTTACGGAGAATTTTCAACATTTGACTATTTAAAACTTTTAAAATTTTACTTGTTTTATTTATGATTATTTTACATTTACAAAGAAAACTATTTCATTTTCAATGTTTATTAATTATAAGTAAGAATGTGACTAATTTTAAAATTACGATGATTATTTTTTAGCTATTTCATTGAAAATATAATTACTCTTCCCATATTCTTACTTCTTTTCACTATTTCAAAAATCACAACTTTTTTCATGGTTATTTTCTCCTCCAAAAGTAGATTCTTATTTGCATTGTGAAAATGTTATCTCACGCTAAAACTGCCATCTTTTCTAAGAGACTTTTTAAAACATAAACATTTTAGCCGTTTGCACAACTTGCGTAATATGTTATCTGTCTCCTTGTACAAAGCTGTTTATCCTTTTAAGTCCTTTTAAAAAACACTCTTATAAATAAATAATAATTTAAAAAGTTTTGTACATCGTAATGTCTAAATGTGTATTTTATGATACTCGTCTTTTTGTGTATAATATTAAATTGAATAAAAAGTATTTTCCATTTTATACTCACGTACACATACATTTTGCTGATTCAGTAGTTTTATTGTGTCACATAATTTATTTATTTTTTAATAAATTTGATATTGACGTTTAGTTTGTAAAAGAAGATTACCTCGAGTTTGTCATCTTTTAAGGAGTAGAAAAGGAAACCGTGATTTAAAACTGAATACAAAAGAGAGGGAAATTGTGAGCTGACTCATCACTCTTGCTTAAGAGTGGATATAAAATACATTACATTAATTAATGGCTCTGTCTTAAAATGAAGCATTTTGCACATCTGTTTTCTAGCAACCATCTATCTTAACATTGTTTATTTCTTTTTCTCGATCTACAATAAGTTTCTTTAATTACTTTTAATACCGTACGTTTATAGTACTTTGTAACAAAGTCGGACTTGTTACACGATCATGTTAATACTGTAATGCAAATAGTTTTTTGCAATAATTTAAATGCGTAGTTGATACGATGTCGTTTACCTTCAACAAATTCAATACAAATAAATGCAATTTTCTTGCTTAATCGTTTTATCAATTCTTGATTAATATCTCCGTCGTTTTGCTCACGATAGTTTAGGATATTAAAACTGCTTTATTTAATTTGTAATTCATTAAATTAAAAGAAAAATCTATAAGAGATAACCACCATTCACTATTTATAAGTTTGTATGTATTGTTCGTATATTACTTCACTGTAAATTAAAATGGCATTGCATGTAGAAACAACTTCTTTAGATATCGTTGAATGAGAACTTTCTGATTCGTTTGAGAACCAATTAACGAATCACCAAGTAGAAGCGAATAAATCTATTTTTTTATATGTTTAATTTTAAGAGACCTTTAAAACGACGAAACACTCGACCTATGTTTATTTTAAAAAGTCTTTAAAATAAAAATAAAGATTTCCTATTGCGCCACTGATAATAATTTCTTTAGATTCTTTAGGCACAAAGTAGTGGGATTTCAGTTAAAACCAACCAAATGTTTAATCCGATAGGTTTGCTTAGTTAAGTGCTAAAGTGTTTTTTTAATTTTTAATTTTTTAAACAAATTATTTTACGACTATAATCGTTTTAAAGTTGTTTTAATCTTGGCAAAACTTCAGCAGATATTATTTGTGAAGGTGTCTCGTCAGTTTGTATACTTTATTCCCCAAAAAAGCATTTGAGATACATTGCTTGTTGTTATGTGCTACTGTTATTAATAATTTGCACTCTAAGAATCAGATTATGAAGGAAATTATTATTAATCCGATTTTAAACATTATTAACTAATAACTATTAATAACTAAGTTCTTCCACAAACATTAATTGCAAATGTTACGTTGATTTACTTTTCAGCAAATACTATAATATATTACTAGGGGCTCTGCCCCTGCACGCTCCGCGTCCCAACCCTTGCTCGGCCTTCGGCCTCAGATGGCTGCTTCGCTTCGCTCGCAGGTGGAAAATTCGATAAAGAATCTCGTTAATCTTTGGCTCGTTTGTACATAGGTGACCGAGCATAAATCAGCTGTTTTATTTGGCAGCTGACTTATCTCCATAAGATTAACATGGGAAATTTGAAGGATTGTATACCGGAGCTCCTTCTCGGGTGAATAGCGGCTGAACGGATGATAATATATAAGACTTGACATATCTGTGAATGATTATGTTTAGTTTTTGATCCAAATTAGCTGTTTTATATATAATAGGTTTGTAACAACCAATGTTTGAATTGAATTAAAATATAGTTAGCATTTTTCGTTGATTTTTGTTTGTGTTTGTTTTTAGTTTGTCAATGTAACCTCAAAAAGGTAATACTCTTCAAATTTTCTAAGTAATGTTGCTATGGTAATGAAAGAACAAACATGATGTGTTGCTAAGTTTTTTATACGAACAGCTGTTTTTGTGCCCCTGATAAAATCAATAGAAAAATTTTTCTTCCATAAGATTAACATTGAAACTTTGAGGGCCACTGGGGCGTAGCCCTATTGTCCTAGGACTTCGGTAAATGGCCTATAACCTTCCCAGGGTTAACCTGTGTTACTATGCAAAATTTCAAAGCAATCGGATGGACGGTATACGAACGCAAAGTGGACAAAGAACCAAAAAAAAAACCCCCATAAGGATACACAGCAAAAATTTGCATTTGATTATAACGTTTGTAAGGCGAAAGATACATGATGTATAATGCTTGATGACATATATGTGAATGATTACCTGCAATTTAAAAAAAAAATAAGGAAATCGGCCGGATAGAATGGCCGTACTGACTGCCACAAGTTTTCATAAATTCTTTTAATATATAGATGAACAATGGATAAAACTTTTAACATGAACTGAATTTATGAGAAAGAAACACTTTATACATAATACATAGTAAATAAATTAACAAAATTTCTCAAAACTTTTTAAAAATCAAAAGCGTTTTGACGAACTAACATTAGTACCTTTAGATGTGTACTCAAGTATATATACACAGTTTTTCAGTTAGGTCGTGGTCTAAATATGTTACTACAATTTTTAGATACACATTTTTTCTTCTGCACATACTTGTACCAATCTTACAAAAAGAATAATTAAGGGAACGGAAGCAATACT
>JAGFPH010000354.1:608623-619213 GCA_018207615.1 Philaenus spumarius
TAGTTTTGCTTAAGGCATAATATTAAACATTAGAGTGAGCCTAGAACCTTGTCGCCGACGGACGCTGTTGGCCTGCTGCTTGCGCGTAGTTGATGCGTCGGGACTCCGTACTCGACTGGTTTGTAGGTCAATGTCAACCACAAGGTTGGTTCACACGCGCATGCGCGCAACTAGTATAGCTCGAGGCAAGGACTTCGGTAAGTCGTTGCAAATTCTTCCAAATGCATTCATCTTGTTAATGTTTTGAGTATAATGTAGAATTTTCATATGTTTTTCTACTATCATCAAGGACACGTTCTTAAAACAATCCATATCTTAGAATTAATCAAGGTTTAATAATGAAGTGACATAAATTAAGATATTTAACTAAAACTAATGTAGGCGCTATCGTTCGCAGTACGTATCGGATTGTTGGGCCTAAAACTGGTCGTTTAATAAAAGTTAATCGTATTATTTTATATACATGTAATATTGTGTTTTAATGTACAGTGATGTATTTATTGTTTGTGATTTTGACCAATAATTATCCTGCTGAAAAACTTTAAAATGTCTGAAAATCCTAAACGGTCGTCGTAGACCAGCCTTAAAATGCAAACATTAGAGATGGAAAGTCATACTAAATGTATATTATAATCAATATTCGGAATTACGAAAACCAAGCGTTATTTATGTTTAATCCTAAGTAGGCGCACCCTTATTCACAACACTGATAGTAAATAAACACTTACGCGGGGAATAAACAACCCCACAGAAAGAACTTATAAAATCAAGGTAAAAAAATATTTGAAAGTTGTTTGCACCTAACGGTATATTTTTACATCTTATACTGTTCTGAAATTTGTAATTATTTGGAAAACATTTGTTCTTTTTATACTATCTTCTAAACAGTGCTCTACAAATTTCATTAGAAAGGAACACTTTTATATAATGAACATTGTTAACTACTTTCCTGACAAAAGCTTGGAAAGAAATAATTTTTCCTATCAAAATAAGTTTAAATCTTGCTTAGTTTCTTAATTTTTGTTTAAATACTTTACTGATAATGTTAAAAATGGCGAGGTGTTAAGCGACTGTACAACTGACAGAACCGAGTAAAACTAAAAACAAGTAATTTAGATGAGTTATAAAACTTTAGGAAGGAACTACTGTGCAGGATAGTTTTACAACAACATTGACCTACCTGGGGTTAAAATACACCCCGAGCGCTCACTTTAATATTAAGATTTTGTATTTAGCCACCCTTACATTATCTAGACCATTACACGATGATTGGTAGCAAATGGCAAACATTATTTACCATAACAACCACGTATAACTAACTAACCATAAGGATGTTGACTATATCAACGAAATTTACATAAAGGTAATTAATAAACGTAAATTTATTACATCTTACAACATATTCGTTATTGTGATTGTTTTTTTTTTTTTATTATTAAATGCATCCAATAAAATAGTAAGTAATAAGAACTCACATGGACAAATAAATGTTTTAAATGACTGTTCAAATTCTAATTTTTAATCTTTTACCGGTGCATCTATTAGCATAAATAATAGATTATAATTTGTCATAATCATTAAAACAGTTTAAAACATAAATTTCAAAAAAATATTGATACAATATCGAGTTTTAAAAGCCTCCGATTTTGTATTCTTTCAAAGTGGTAAATAGGATGAAACTTTGGTAGAGAATGCGATTCGCATTCAATGAATAAATTTGAGTTCAATGTTTGCAGAGTAAGGAAACTTAAGAAATATTTGGTGCTTTATTTTTCAGGACAAAGGAAGAGTTGCTTTTATAAAACCCTTGCGTCTGTGCCAATAATACACTTATAAACCGCTACTTCTGAAACAGCTTACTAAACGATACGGCATATAAAGTAGGTGTTTTAGATACAGTCTAAAACAGTATTTTACATAATTTGTGTATTATTCGATTTTGTCTTAATCAACATAATTTGTTTGAAATAAAAATGAAAAATGTGTAAATTTAAAAAATCTCGGCAGTAAAAATATGTTTATAAAAATAATTTTATTACTGATGATCTGAAAAAAAAACTATTAATTAATGTTCAAAAGCGAAACTATAATGAATATTTAGAATTAAAACTACAGCTTTATATCGCAACATTAGAACAAAGCAATGATGAATGAACGAAACAAAATATGTAATTGAATATTGAAGTTGAAAATAGCAGTAATTAATTAAAATAATCAGCGTGAAACTACAAGTAACAGTTTGAAGAAATTTGAGAAAATTGTGCAGAATTTACTGTTTTTTATTTTGTTTTTTTAATTAATATGTATTTAGCTTTAGTGCAGATTGCCTCAATTAACAGACTAAATCGGATTTGTATAATGAAGATTTCTTATACAGGCTAAAACTAAAATGAAAGATCGAAATACAAATGCTTGACAGCCTAGGTAGCGGCCAAATGAGTTGACTGTTAAGAGCATGGTATATCACAACAGTTGTCATCACACCTGATATGTTCAACAATACTTTATGTCATCAGAAATAGTAAGTTACAAAGTTTAAAGTACATCGTCAGTGATCAATATGAAACTTTTGTATTATCTGAAATAAAAGAATGTTAAAAGTTTAAAATATATGAAAAATTCAAAGGTGTATGCCTATACCATATGGTTTATCAACTGTATCTAATAAAGAAAATTATATACCATAACGTTGATCAAGTATGCTACCTAATAAAGGAAATTATAGTCATTATTTTAGAAAAACTAACCAATTTTTAAAATTTGTGTATAAGAGAATGTGAATTTATCGCGTGCTTAAAACTTTTAATTGTTGTAGGAGAACTAAAAACATGGTAATATTGAAGAGCCAAAATTTAACAGTAATATTTTTACTAAACCAAAAATGGAAGAAATTATAATTTTTTTCAACAGGGCGTAATATGCAAATTTTTAGATTAAAATTATGTTTCAAGTTCAGTCAATTTGAATAAAGGAGTGGTAAATCCACTACAAAAGATGAAGATAGTCCGGTAATAAACCCAATCAGACAAAATACAAAATGTATTATACCAAATAATAAAAAGCAGGCCGATGAGAGAAAATAACGCGATTCAATGTATCATATCGTGGAGCAATTGCCGAACATTTCGCCATCGGAACAGACCTGAAGTCATTGTAACATCATGAATGATTGTGGAGAAACACAGGGCGAATACAATGCCGTAAATAACTCTATTGAAGGAGGCAATACATGCGGATCCACTCAATATTATTAACATACACGCACGGAATAATATTTATCTACGACCATTGCAATAAACACCAATAACGCTATTACAAGTAACATCAGAAAGAGGTACATTACAAACCAAAAGCCAACCCGATTAGGTAATGATATCATTACCTAACAGGAGTCACTTTACATAATAGGCTCTAGACCAATGAGAGCTCGTCATTTGACGGAAGTAGAGTTGTAATAAAAATAACGCTATTCGTACATCAGCTGATTGTACCCATACGTTCCGGATGTTAGTGTGTTATTGTAACTAACCTCAAACGTGAGTTGACGCATTCCGCAAACATGAGTGATAGTGATGAATTTTGTTTAACTCCAGAGGAAATTAATACAAAAGCAAATTCGGCTCTGAACAATTTGTTGCCAGAAAAATCTAAATTTCGTTATGAAAAGGTTTATAACCAGTTTATGGAGTGGAAAACTAGAAATGGTGTTAGTTCGTTTTCCGAGAATGTTTTCATTGCATATTTTGAGGAATTGGCCCAAGATAAGAAACCTAGTTCGCTTTGGTCTATTTATTCAATGATTAAATCTACAATAAACATCAAACATCAAATAGCATGTATATTTTTGGTCGTAGATAAAGTAGTGTACGCAACGATTGTATTCAGCCTTTAAGCCACTCGTGAGATATTTAGAACACTCGCTTCGCTCGTGTTCCAACTTACATCTCACTCGTGGCTTAAAGGCCTTCATAATACAATCATTGCGTAAACTACTATTTTAGCATTCATGACATATTTAAAAAGACATTTTTTTATAATGCCCGTAGAAAATGATTCAACTTATCAATACTAATATTATAAAGAGGTAAAATTTGTTTTTTGTATGTTTGTTTGTATGTAGGGAGTAATCTCTGGCACTACTGAACCGATTGAAAAAATAGTTTTGCTAATAAAAAACTACACTATCCCTGAGTAACATAGGCTATAATTCATTTCGATAAAAACCTTTTTTTATTTCAATATTTGTAAATTTAGTCGGAAAAAATTCTTAGGTTAGGCATAGAATGATAAACCAACACATGTATTTACATTGATTACCATAGCAACCAATTGAACAAAATAACAAAAATAGCTGCTAATTGCTCCAATATTTCCATTAACATCTTATTTCAAAATTTGGAGCAATTATTTTTGTATTTCTAGCTTTTAGGATAGGGTATTAAAGTGTAGAACTTTTAACCATTATTATAGCTGCTGTTATAAAATATAAGAACTAATTTCATTTGAACATTTAACATTATTGACCATCTTAATGTTGAGGTTACTATTAATCCTACCGTTGGGGATTGGCGTGCGGAGCACGCAGGGGTCTCCCCTAGTTTATTATATGTTTGCTATTCTAAAACTAATATAATAATATTGATTGACACAAAAAAAACCAGATAATTTTTTTAAGTCAATTGATTTGAGTATGTTTTCAAATACACTAGATCACGAATCGTTCGTTGTAGGTAATAAAATAAAAACAGACAACAAAAATACAAAATACAAAATTTAAGAAAGAAAATAGCAAAGATTTGTTTATTTTAAGGGGATTTCCTACTGAAAAGAGGGGTTATCTATAATAAGGGGTTATCTATAATAAGCCTTTTTTAATTGTGAACCATTTATTTTTATATTCATTGGAACCTAACAAATTGTTAACACTTATAGAAATTGGAGAAAATTTTGCCCATACCTTTTGAGTTTTTTTTAGGCAAAAAATATGTTTAAAAAAATCTTTTATAACTTTTATACTACTGAACGAATTTGGCCACTTGTTATCATGTTTTACATTAGATAAAAAGCACCAACTATTTGGGTATAGTTATATTCTTGCCACTAAATAGTCATCCTTACAAAAAAATATATTAAAACAATTTGTGATAAAAAAAATGTTTTTTTAATACTCTTGCTTTTGTTCTAGAGGCATAAAAATAACCAAACAGTTGCAATATACTACTACAATATAGCTAGTAAAGATGTGGTAAAAAGTTCATCACTGTAGCTCTAGAAGTTAAAAAGTTATAAGAACTTTTGAAGAAAAATATCAAAATTGAAATATTGCGGGAAATCGCATTTGAAGATTATATTAGTGTTTAAGCTAGCATAGAGGAGAATACATTGCACAACCTTATTTATAGTCAATATATGGTTTACTTACATATTAGAAAGCATAATAATAAACATTGTTGTCTTTTGCAATTACAAAAAATCCAAAATCATATTATGCAATACTGGTGTATGCATAATAGTTCAGTTTCAACTCGATCAAAATTAGGTGCGCGCATTACTTTGATTACATTTTTTACAATGATATAAAGAAGTTTTATGGTGTATGTTATGTTTTTCTTAAACCTTATAAACTATACAATCAGAAAAGAAAGAAAAAATATTTTGGTAATATATTTTTTTTATGGTATTTTTTTTAGTATGGAATCCCCTTAATTCCATAAACACTTTGAATATTATAATTCGATAATGTAAGAGAATACGAATAGTTTGTATTTCGTAAACAATAAATTCATGTTTTGTAAGAAGACGTTCCCTACGCATTATAGAACACGAAAGAACAAAACAAAAGTAAAAAATGTACCAAATATAAAACTACTTGCTATATAATCTAAGCAAGTTCTATAACAAACAAATATACTTTGTGTATTGCCCAACAAGAATACGCAACAAATTAAAATACTTTAAAGATACTAAGACGAAATAGAAATATCGTAGTGTACAGTAAAAATCGAAAATGGAGAGGGTTACATTCCCAGTAATCATTGGTCAAATGGTTGATAAACGTTACTGGGTTTAGGACGTGGAACCACTAAGCAATCTCAAAACGTATAAAATAAACACTAATCTAATGAATGTTAAAAAGGTTAAATATTAAACAAACATAACAATAGGACTGACAAATCACATGAACACCAAAGAGAAAATGAAATGGTAAAATTGATTTCTGAATATCCTGCCCTATTATAACAAGAAAATAATAATCTGACATTCGCTTATCAAATCAACTGACAACGGGTGAAGATCCTGTCTACACGAACAACTATAGATATCCAGAAATGTATCACCTGGAGGTAGACAAGCAAATTCAGGAAGTGCTTGTTCAAAAAGTAATCTAATCTTTGATATCGACATGGAATTTACCAGTATGAATCGTTACTAAAACGCAGACCATACAACAGACAAACCATTAGGCTAGATATTAAATTAAGGGTACTAAAAATAAAAATATATGTTACAACGGGCAGGACCCGTTTAATTCCTGGAATTTTCAGTTTTTACAAAAACTTGTCCAGAAATGAATAACTTAGACTCTATTTAATGATTTCTTAGGGAATGCCAGGATCCAGGACTATTATGTAGGCCTATTTGGGTTTTTCTAAGGGAAACACATTACGCTAAACACGCGTGTGTTAACCATGCAATTAGCAAATAGCAATACTATAAGATGCTTACTTAATTAAAGTTTAAAGTTAAGGGGAAATTTCAAATTTTATCAAAATCCGAAAAGAAAGGTATGTTTGGTTTATACAAGAGTAGACCTAAAATAAATGAGTTACTAACGAATATTTAGTAGGTATTTTAGAAAATAGCTAAAATAACGAAGTTCAGAAGTCATTAAAAAGTATGTAAAAAATAAAGATCGGTAAAGTTAAAGTATAATAAGTAATAGAGAATGAAAAGTTTAAAAGTAAAAAAAGAGAAAATTTAAATATTACATTAGAAGAAAGGGTGGGAGTTTTCACACCTTAAAGTCAGGTTAAAAAAGAAAATTAAGTTTCAATGTTTCTAAGAATTAAAGTTAGAGTAGGAGAATGTATTAATGTTTAAAACCACCAGTATATGGAATAAATTTCGGAAAATTAATTATCCAAGAAAATTTTAAAACCGTAGAAATTACAAGTCAAAGAAAAGTACAGCAAACTTCCCGAAATGGCGGTTAGTGTGCTAAATTAAAAGGAACTGCAAACTGTCAAAAGGAAAATCACAAGAAAGAAATACTCACGAGACCTTTTCGGGAGACGTTAAGCGAAAATCACGCGCGGTCCGCGGGAAGAACGAGACGTGGCACGATAATCGTTCGAATTCGAGGTGAAAGAAGAAAACGCACGCAGCAAGGAAAGTCAACTTGCGGGAAAATCTGACGACGCCGAGGGAAGTTATAAACAAAAGAAAAAGAAAAAGGATATTTTTATAGAGGATGGAATGCTCTTACGCAGACCTCTCGGCCAAGATAAGGTACTGTAGGACTCGATCCGCTGCCGCGCGGACCCACTACCCACTAAACTACCCCCCTTTCCCCAAACTGCTCACCGAGGAGGTAGTAGCAGCGTGTAGGAAAAATCCCTAATGACTGCAAGAGTAAATCTGGGACTAGCTGAAACAAACAAAGTAGGTTATTAGCAGCATGCAGGAAGAAATCAAGGGCAGAACTCTTCTGTCACAAGATAAGATTTGGAGCGGGAAGGTGAGCAGACAGTAATACCAATGTAAGATGAAAACTAATTACAAGGAAACAGTAGGTTTAATTAATTTAACCTGGAATCAAAAAGTAAAATTAAAACGAAAATTAACGGGATGATTAGGAAAACAGATTGGAGAGGAAAAGTCCAGGAAAGAAGGGAATTTTGAAGAAAGAAAAACACAGTGTAAGTTACGAGAGGTTGGTAACCAAAATAGTGGGAAACAGCCCTATATAACCACCAGGCACCGTGGCTCATCACTCTTATAAATTTTAAGACATAAATAACTTATAGAGTTTGAATTGCTACTTATAGATTTGTATTTGAGTATTATGTATTAGACATCATCAGTCTTCACATAATACCAGGACAATATATTTCAACGTTCAATATTAGCTACAACCAATTTTAAACAAAGGACGACTTCAATGAAGTAGCATACAGACTCTATTCTGGAACTTCAGGCTACAGACAAGCGAGCTTACTGACATGAGATATTAACGACGAGGGAACCGAACAAGCGAACCCAGGACTTCAAGAAGACATCTGTAATCATCCGACACCTGTAAATCTTCAAGAGTACAGCTTTAACAGAGCAATACACCTGTAGGACCACTCATTTGTACTCGAACCGCAATCAACAAGAGCGACTCAACCCTGCTAGCCAACCTGCAGCCAACGCTGACATCACCGTCAAGCCGGCCAACTTAAGCGTACCTAAGGTCTGTGAAAAGCGTACTTACGTTATTTCCCCAAGTAAAATTTGCCTGATTAAATTCAAATAAATTTACTGAATATACTGGGTTAGGTAGGATAATTAATTAATTGATTTCTTGTTGTTTTATTTAAAGTCATAAGTAAATAAATTAAAGTAACGTTAAATTCAAAACAATTATATAAAACTGGTAATTAAAAAGTTTACCAAAGCTAAAATAAATTAAATTGAAGTAATTAAATAATATTAAAATCAAGCAGAGTTATCATTTGTTCTGTCTGCGTAAATTAAGGAAAAATATAATTAAATTAATTTTAATAAGTTTTGTAATTGTTGGAAAGATTTCAACGGAAGAAGAATATTTTAATTTATGTTTTTTGAAGTTGAATAAATCATTAATTTTTATTTTTCAGTATACAAAATTGTATTTTCACTTACCTATTGTTTGAATATTCCATCACAATATTTCCTAGTATTTTAAGTATTATCGCAGTGTTTGGTTATAAAAATATCCGAAGTACAAATAAAATTACAAGGTCACAATACTCATTGCTCAGAGATAAATTAAAAGTAAAAATAAATTCTTGTGTTCTGAACTGAGCTTAGTTAAAATTAAATTAAATTTTGATTACTGGAAGTGTAGTGTGGAAAGTTTTTTAGTCAGGGTATTTATAAAGCTAAATATTCGAAATCAGTTATATCACCTAGGCCAGACGAAAAAGATAGCATTTTTCTTCCAATAGGTGATATTAACTTATTTTTCAACTGTTCTAGAGAATTAGTGTTCCAGAACTTGGGGCACGTCAAAATTAATAAATTTCTCTAGGAAAGAACCGTTGGAATGTATTGATTACAAATAGTCACCTTTTAACATAACCCTCATTTTAGACAAATCAGGGAGATCCCAAAATTGTATGACCCTAGATCTAATCTCAGGATTACTTCAAGATGGATCATGATATCATTAAAATCCTAGTGTTCTCAAAGGAAAGTGACAACTATGAGTTTTTAAGAATGCCGTTGGACTAAAGTACAGCTCTTCTACATTTCAACGAATAATTAACAAAATATGTTTTGGAATATATAATTAAACTCGCTAAGTTTATTTTGACGATAACATAATTTATTCAACCAGTTTATAAGAGCACTAGGCCTACTTAGGTTAAACAAAGTGTTTCATATAATAAGAAAAACTAATTTCAAGCTACACGCGGAAATTGCAAGGCGAACATTTTTTAGGAAATTGCTTATTTCTGACAAATAGTGACAAATATAATATTTATTTTGAAAATAACGGTGATTAGAAATTTTAGACATGCAAAGCTAAACATTTTATAGCTTTAAACTGTAATTAAATAAATTTAACATAAAACTAATAGGCATAACTGAAGAGAATGAAATTCAAGATATACAAATATTGCTATTGATATTTATTTATCTTGAATTACGTAGCACACAATATCATCGCATTTCACAAGAAACGTATAAACAAATAAAAAAAAAATACTGTTGGACCAATAAAAAGGCTAACAATATTACTAAAATTATTATTAAAAACTTTAATAATACTTTTGAACATTTTTGAGAGACCAAGTCCAATAGAGAACTCTTTAAACTCAAAACGAATCTCACGCCTACACTAGTAAAAACGCTTTAGATAACTTACATACAGTTTTATTGGACAATAATCGATATCTCAATATAATAGACCATTCTCTTCCTATCCATTAGTGTACGTGTGGGAGGAGCACACGCTACGGAAGTCGATGATAAGCTCTTAGACTACTTTTCACATTATGTTCTCTCTGAGTTCATAATCTCAGACAAAAGAAACGGAGTTTATAATAATAAAATAATAAGGAAGATCATAAAAGTACTTAAAATAAAAATATATTTTATTACCTTACACCTACCTCCTAATGGCTTAATTAAAAGATTTTATTTAATGCTAGTTTAACACATAAGACTCTTAAATAACCACGTATATTTTAAGAATGATAATATTACGAAGAAAGTAAATTATGGAATTGGTGTATACAATAATACTATAATTCTGTTGCCCAATACCGTAACTGGTGTGTTGCAATATTTCACTGTTAAATATTTCAAATCATCATGAGTATTGTATTCTACATGTAAACA
>JAGFPH010000354.1:619223-642728 GCA_018207615.1 Philaenus spumarius
TGTATTCTACATGTAAACATGCCTTCGATTGCATTAACTGGTGTGTTTTACAAATTTCACTTGATGATAATACAAAAATACAATATATGCCTATTATTTTTAAGTTCCGTTTATTTGCTTTAATTTGCATTCACGATTTTCAAACGGATACAACTTCAAGTCAGATGAAAGAAGTAAAAGAATGACATTGTCATTGTATAGGCGGGAAACCAGAGAGGAAAAGGAATTTGCATTTAATTTTGACTTGAATTGAATCTGGGTGCAGAAACTCTTTGTTCTCTTCTTATTGCATTTCAGAAAACTAGAATTAACCTCAAATTAAAATATTTAAGTAGAAACAGAATATGAGGCACTAAAGTTGGAAATAATTGTTGTTAGACCCTCCGATATTTGAATGTTGTTCAATACAATCGATGTCAATCACACTCAAATCAAAAACCATAAATTAGTTATATTTAAAATTTCGAAAGATTTAGTTAATATATGGGTAAAGAATTTTATAATTTATATTATATGTTTGTTTTTTTATTTAATTATTTAAATTATATTTAGCGAAAATTAATTATATAACTGGGTAACAAAAAATCGTTGTTTTTCCCAAAATAAAACTTCACTAAATGTCACTTTGCAGTCACTTCCTATTAGAGTTATAGGATTTATATAAGTGTATTTATATAGGGAATTGTTCGTTTGACTTTTCCATAATATTTTTCTCATAGAATCAAATGTTTCCGAGTTATTTAATACTCCCCTAGTTTTGCATTTTAAATATAATATGGCGGTTGGGATGATCCTCTCAGAAATCGAAAACTTGTATTTAGCGTCGGGTCATTAACTAAACAACATATTTAAAAATAATGTCTACACACCTTTTGTAATGCAAAAATTCTCATTAATTGGATAAATTCGTATACATACAAAAAAAAACAGTTTAACGTTTCGTCACGTTTTCCTAAGTAGTGAAAATGTAGTAACAACCCCTAAAACTATAAATATTAATGGAATACCACATAGGAATGTGCAATGTGGTACACATATTGATCATAGCGCTAAAGACGCACTAAGAAAGGATTAAAATATTTGGCCTATAAGGTTTGGTACAACCCCTAAAACAATAAGAATTGTTTGTTATACTTTCCTTAAGGCTAGAAAGCTAAAATGTTGTACATTTATTTATTACACAATACATATAAAAAAATAAACCAGTTTTATATTTTGTCACGTTTTTCTAAGTAGTGAAAATGTAGTAAAAACTCCTAAAACTATGAATATGAATGGAATACCGCATAGGTATGTGCAATTTGGTAAACATATTGCTCATAGCGCTAAAGATGCACTAAGAAAGGATTTTAAAATATTTGGCCTGTAAGGGTTGGTACAACCCCTAAAACAATAAGTATTGTTTGTTATACTTTCCTTAAAGCTATAAAGCTAAAATGTTTTACATTTATTTATTTCATAATACATATAAAAAATACGCCAGTTTTACATTTTGTAACGTTCTTCTAAGTGGTGAAAATGTAGTAACAACCCTTAAAACTATAAATATTAATTGAATATTACCTAGGAAGGTGAAATTAGGTACACATATTTCTCATAGCGCAAGTCGTACTAAGAAAGGATTTTAAAATATTTGGACTGAAAGGGTTGGTACAACCCCTAAAACAATAAGTATTGTTTGTTATACTTTCCGTAAGGCTAGAAAGCTAAAAATGTTGTACACTTATTTACTTCACAATACATATAAAAAAAACAGTTTTACGTTTTGTCACGTTTTTCTAAGTAGTGAAAATGTAGTAACAACCCCTAAAACTATAAATATTAATGGAATACCGCATAGGAATGTGCCATTTGGTTCTCATATTGATCATAGCGCTAAAGACGCACTAAGAGAAGATTTTTAAATATTTGGCGTTTAAGGGTTGAAACAACCCCTAAACAATAAATATTGTTTATTTTCTTTGAAGTGAGAAAGCCGAAATTTTGTACATTTATTTCTTACACGATACATTTAAAAAGTAAACCAGTTTTACATTAGAAAGCTGAAAAGAAAAATTCCTTAGAATTAGAAAGACGATTGACGAGCAGTCAGTGAACAATACATACCAAACTAATTTAAAATACATGTAATAATTAACTTTCGTGAAATAATAGATGAAAGAAAATGAGAGAAAAATATTACATTTATTTAACATAGTGAAGCAAGAAAATAATTCTCTGTAGCGAAGCATGGGTATTCAGCTAGTTCAGTACAACGAAATTAATTGCATAACTGGAAGACACCTCATATTACAACTACAATAATTACTTTATAATTGTGAAAGTGCCAGCATAAAAATGAGGATATTAGCAATTAAAATCATCGTCTTTATAATACAATGAAAAACTGAATCAATTTGCTCCGATAATCCGTTTCAAAATAGAGGCATAGTTACATTCAACCAAGATCTTTACATTGTTAAACAACATACAAGATTTCGACTCTACAGTTAAATAGGTCTAGAAATTAAAATTATTTAGTAAACAAAAATTGCTAACAGCAGGTAATAAAATAGTTTTCGGACGTATGAAGACCTGCCTATAGCATCGTTATAAATTAGATTTGTTTGAAATTAAAGTTTTTCCATAAACCTATCGCTTGTACGAAAAATACAGATTAAGAAAAGATAATAAAAACAATGTAATTCAACTGATGAAAATGTTTTTTTTTAATGTATCATTCATGCTCCAACGGTCTGTTTTATTGCCTTTCTAACAAGATTTGGAATCTTCAGATAGTAAATCTTCTCCTGCGAGTAATCGTTTCCTAACTCGCATATCCGTATGACAAACATTAGAATAAACATTCCTTAGGATGAAAGACCCAGGACTATTGAATACAAGGGCTGGCCCACTCGTTTGATGTTGGCGCGCGCCGACTGTCCAAACCTTCCTCTCGCCTCCTCCTATGTGACGTCACAGAGGTGACATGATGCGCCACGCAAGCAAGACTCCGCCTTATCTCTTACGCACTTTCGCCCAAACTTCCCGCTCAATTCTTCCCGCTTAGACAGTAAATATTGACATAACTTATTCTCAGTTGTCATTTGTTTGAAGACCTTTGTCCAGTTCGGGTAAATGCATATATGTTCAGTATCTACTTGTAAAAATAATTCGAAAAAAGCTAGTTCGGTGATTTATCATTGTTTTCCAAAGGATTCTGTTATTTGTTCGTTATGGGTAAATAAATGTAGTGACAAAATATACACTGAACATGCAAGAGTATGCAGTGATAATTTTTATGGAACTTTATACAAAGACGATTTGAGAAATAGACTTCTCGGACTTCCTTTGACGAAAGTGCTTCGAGAAG
Organism: Philaenus spumarius; assembly: GCA_018207615.1. Taxonomy (NCBI): domain Eukaryota; kingdom Metazoa; phylum Arthropoda; class Insecta; order Hemiptera; family Aphrophoridae; genus Philaenus; species Philaenus spumarius. The sequence continues at coordinate 622,576 of JAGFPH010000354.1, forward strand.
GTGCAGTTACAAGCCTCAACTTGGGTAATGTAAACATTGATTTTTGTACTAGTAGTAAACGAGGTGATAGGCTTGAAAAGAGAGCAGTAAGATAATATGCTTTAGAACATTTAAATACTCTCAGTCCAAAAAAAATGCAAAATAGTTGAAGCTTGTGAGATCCCAGTTGGTGAATGTTCTTATTCAGGTGAACAATGGGGGGGGGGGAATGAAAATGTTGACGATTCTTCTGGTAATAACCCAAACTCATCTGAAGATAATTTTGAGTGCCCAAATTAATAAACAAAGAAACCATTGATTAAATAAAGTTACTTCTTTGAAAAATGATTTAAAAAACGAGAAAACTAATCATGTGAACAATAATTAAAAGAATGTTAAGGTCCAAAACTAAAAAAGAATTTCATAAGCAAAAATAATGTAAATACAAAAAATGAAATGTGTCAAAACAGTTGTCACACTTTTTTAAAGAATGCTTCAGAAATATTGACCAATAATCAAATAAAAGCTATTTCAAGTAACAAAAAAATAGTTAGGTGGAATGGTGATGATATTTCTAGAAGTATCATTTTAGGGCTATTAGTCAAAAATCTTACGAATTTTTAAGAGAAAAAATAGGCCTACCATTTCCCTTGCCTACTACTTTGAAAAGGTGGATCTCAAAGTTTAAATACAATCTAGGGAGTATACACAATGTATTGAGTTTAATGCCCAAAAACAGTAAAAACCTAACGTCATTGGAAAAGACATGTGTTTTGAGCTTTGATGAAATCCATATAGACAGTAGAATCAGTTATCATGCTGGCCTTGATCAAGCAATGGGTCTATTTAGCAAATGTCAATTTGTTCTTAATAAAGGTTTAATGTCACTATGGAAACATCTCGTTTTCTTTAATTTTGATCAAACAATGAATAATGTTTTGTTTGGTATAATAAGAAAGTTGGAAACATCTGTCTTTCTTGTAGTAGCGATTGTATCTGAAGAAGGTGGCTATAATACACTGTGGAGTGAACTTGGCATTTCAGTAACGAACACCTTTTTCGAACATCCATATGACATTACAAAGAAAGTCTGGGTATTTGCAGACATGCCTAAATATTTCAAGCTTCTCAGAAATCATTTTCTGGACCATGGTTTACTGTTAGAAGATGAGACCGTGACAAATGTAGATATGCTCATCGAGCTACTTAATAAAGACACTTTCGAAATAAAACTTTATTACCAACGTAACCACAGTACCTTGCTCTAAAAGGTAACGCTAGACAAAAAGTTGGTACATCCAAAGCCTTATTTTCAAGAACTGTAAGTAAGGCGATTTTACTCATTTTCAAAAGGGCAGCCTTTAAAAATGTTACCTAGATTACTTCGAAACTCGTTAACTTTAAAAGATTGCTTAAGAGACAAAATATGTTTCTTTTTTAATGACAAACAAAATGAGTGTTTTGTCTATATAATACAATGAAAAATAATCAACTTGTTCCAATAATATGTTTCTAAATAGGGACCTGGTTAATTTAAACCGAGGTCTTTACATTGTTGAATGTTTGACAGAATTTAAATAATAATTGATATTTTTACAATGATAAAATATACTTTTTGAAACTAATTCGAAGCTAGTTTAAACTACAGTTCAAACTGTATACTAGTTACTACATTATGTTATGAACAATTTTATTATTATGATTTAAATCATTTCCTATTAGATGACAAAGAATTAAATGAAACCTGATTATTCGTTTTTTCATAGTCAGCACAAAATTTATCGAGAAGGATTATTTCAACAAGATTATTTTCCGCATTTCTGTAATTGTTTCTTTCGTAAAAGGCTTATACAACGAAAGATTAACTGAATGCGCTCTATATTCAACCGAGTGCAATCAAGTTTCACTGACATACGACGTTTGATAAAATAGACCCCTTCACTGATATATCTCAACTAAATAACGATTACGAGAATAACGGGTTAATCAGTGTAGAGAGAGAGTCTAATTGAAATTCGTATACAGTAATGTAACACGTACAATGTGATAATTATAATATTGTTTGACAAACTTAATCGACTAAATAAACTTTGACGTTTTATTGCAATCCTTTCATAAGCCTAATGTGTTTTATAGCATTAGTTAGTAATTAATAAAACCTATTAAAATGCAGAAACTAAATGGTTTCTGAATACGTCATCTCTATTTATGTAATTAATTTAGCTTTAGGGAAATAAACACGCTATTAAACCCTAGAAGCGGCATGGTTAAAGCTAAAATTGGCCAGCCCGTTTTTAGCGTTTTGCAAGCATATTTTTAAAAATTCGCCAAAAATAGTAAATTAACCCCAATCCAAAAGTGTTCAACAGCTTTTTTGTAGAAGAAACTTCAAAGAATTCAAATATGTAACTAAAAATTAGTTTATTTTGAAATTGTAAAAGTTATTAGCTCAAGAAACAAAAAATGTTCAGTAACGAAAGGAAAAAGTTCAACTTTAGGCCTACATAAAAAGTAGTAAAAATGTTTTGTAATTTTTTCCATAAATGTAAAAAAGTTTCGTAATTTAGTTCTAAATAGAACTGTATAAAAACATTTATCAATTTCAATTTTTTTTATTTTGAAAAAAACAGTTTTTATGTTCCAAGTACACGACTGGTAACAAACCTAGGCCTAGATTGTAACGTCATTTACTAATATATGCTTTGCCCAAAAATGAAATATTATTATAACAAAGTGTAGAGGATAAATCAAAGAAAAGAACGGTATACTTGCCTTTCCTTAGTTCACAAAAGTGTTTGAGTTATATTTATTTGAATAACAAAATGACATCAATCTAATGAAGAGTCGACATACGGGCAGCATGCGTCATATTAAACACCGTGGGAACCCACGCGCCAGACTTTCTCACCAGAACGTCCTAATTCTGTGCATTTCAATTGTCGTCTAGACAGACAAAAACCGGTTATTTCTGGATTATTTTAACACGGTTACAAACTTCAGACTTTGCTGTACAAAATGGTGTAAAGAAATCTGTCAAAACATTTGATATGGTAGGCGTAAAATGACTTGACAAATGAGCTGTTTCATTGGTTGAGAAACGTTCAATCGCAAGAGTTTACAGTAATTGTTAGGAAAATTACTAATTTTATAGTGACATCTGATTGGAAGACACCAATAGAAAGATAAAATCTTGACGAATCCAATGGTATCGTTATAATTGCCAAAGAAATATTAGTTTAGATGGTCTTAAACGTTGAAGAAGTGGTCTTAAACAGTACAATTGTATGGAGATTCGCGTACGGTAAGCACTGTAGACCAATGTGCATATTTTAAAACGATGATTACGTATGTAAATATACGTTTTACGAAAAAGTTGTAAATACAAAAATTAAAGTTTAATTCATTTCCTTTCCAATGGTGCCAGTTTTATAACGATTGGATGATTCTAAGTGGGTTAAATTATCGATTATGGAAATATATGCAAATTTTCGCAAATGTGTGAAATTGTTGCGTTCTGCGCCTGAGAGAAGGCCATGCATGGCCTTCTGCCAGTTCCAGGGAAAATAAACTATAGCATATTTTTTATTTTAAACTTAAACGTTTTATTCCTATAAACAGTTTAAATGTCAATGTTGTAAAGCAATATTAGTTTTTGCTAATATTACAAAGTGTAATCAGAATACTTGTTTAGAAGGATTTGATATTTTAACACAACTACAACTTACATGTACTAGTAAATGAGTGGTAAACAGCTTAAAATTTAAGAAATAGGCTACATACAAACATAAGTTCCAGATATTAATATCAAAATATAGCTCTCTAAAATTTACGCAAAGGTTAAGGTGCAGTTTTTAGGTTATATTACATAAGCATAAAAACAAAATATATCGAATCCTGATCAAAATTAGTGTATTATAAATGTTTATATGTACCTAAAATGATGTGCATTATCACTATTAAAGAGTGCCGGGACTTGTAAACAACTATAGATAAATACTTCTTAATGTATTTACAAGTTTTTATGTAGCGTGTTTTTTGTTTTTTAACGAAACCTCTACGTTAGTATAACTGAGATTTTATTTTAAAAATAACATTTAAATTCTGTCTATTGTAAAACGTAATCAAGGAGCTTGTGTCAAACTTTTATACAAACAAATATTTAATTTGGATACAAAATTTAGGTATACGTGCACAATAATTTATACTTTTTCCGACATAATTACTTGACATACACTTTAATACTTAAGTGCCTGCACAATAACGTCATTTAAGTTTCTATATGTATTACACTAAACTTATTCCTAATTAATTGTAAATCAAGAAACTTATTAAATATGTATTTATCAAATTTCAAAAAGAATGATAAAAACCATTTTTATCCAATTAAAAATGTTGAAAAAACAGCAGAATCACGAAATATTTACTTAAATAGAAGATTATAATAATTATTATTATATAATTGAAATATGATATTATTCCTTTGAATAAATGAATGATAGCTTCTGCTTTAATGCATACATTAATCGTGACTAAATTGTATAGTCAATACATTTAAATTCAAATGTTTTGTATCAGCTCTCACAATAGTGAATAGAGACACATTTAAAATGCTTTCTAATTCCAAAATTTAATTTCTTTGTGTAATCTTTTTATTTTAAAATACATCGTAGATTATTTTAAAATTTGTTTTCGTATAATAATTTTTACAACACGACTTTTGGTTAAAAACGTGTTTCAAAAATACTTTTTTTATCAACTAAATTTGGATATAATTTTCCAAAAAAATAAATTAGTAATAGTCTGTTGTTTAAAATAAACGACTGGTACGACACAATTTTTAAATTAGTAATAGTTTTTTTCAGTACGTTTTTAATTTTTAATAGTATTTTTTTGGTTTTCTTTTTCTTTAACCTACTTCTAAAATACATTTTCGAAGTAGGTTAAAGAAAAGAAAACCCAAAAATACAAATAAATGATTAAATTTGTACTAAATAAGCTATCACTAATTTCAAACATTTTCAAAGTGCCCTTCATCACAGTGTTTACAGCACTGTGCTCTAAATAAGATTCCTTCGATTGGATTTTGTATTTTACGATGTTCGTTTCGAATAACTTCAGCAGCGTTATAGATTCTAATCAGTCATTCTTCCCGTACTTTTTCTTTTTTAGGTTGTATTCGCCATACTTCACTTTGCGTAAATCAAGTGCGAGAAGAAATTCTCCTTGAGCAACGTTGTATCTGTTGAATTACATTTTATTCTAAATTAACATGTGACGTTATGGCCGTTCAACTGAATACGATGGGAATGACCCACTTGTACTTAAAAATCAGAAACCTGAAATAAATGTTTTAGTATTTTAATTCGTCTATTTAAAATCACACCAGATACTCGAGTTGGGCCTGATCTACATTTCCATTACAAAAACCCATACACAAAAACAATATCAGCGTATTCTTCATTCGTAAACTTGAATGGCATATTTTAGTGTACTTTTTTACATAATAACCTGAAAGCAATATCCAAACTTTTCCTAATTTGAAATATTTGCTAAACATTTCATCGTTGATCAACTGTTAGTGCTGCCAAACTAGGAAATTAATAAATTAAAATTAAAATTTGTTTATTACTTTATATGGTCCGTCACAATCCTTGTTTGTTTAACAAACTTTGCTAAACATTTAATAGATGAGGACCACTCTTATAATAACATTAATAGCAATTTAAATGTTTTACATAAATGTAAAAAAGGCAACCTCCTTAATACACTAGAGCAGTTAGAAATATATAAGGCCACAAGATCACAACAAGACCTTCTTTTAAATGATAAAATACACCATAGTTCAAATGCCATATTCAACACAATTATATCAATGCAAACATCAGTGGATCATTGAACACAAACATTATGAGTGGAGACCACCTTCTTTAGCAGTGTGCACTTGACTTCCACAGTGAACCATGCATGGTGATCACCTTTTCTGTGTAAATTTAAAAAACTTGTATAGTGTTTTTGTTTAAGTGTTTTTATAATGTGTGTTACGTGTATTTATTTATTATGACTGTGTTTTAATATCTGACGATGACATCATAGCAATGTCGAAACCGGTAATATAAAAAAACAAACCTATGTTTCTATGAACTTTTTTTCATTATTTTCACTAGTAGAACACGTACTGAAAGTTTCTTGTTTCTTCCAGAATCACCCAGCATAATCTTAACTCAGGTCTCAGGAGAAGGGTTGGTGCCTGCTTTCTCAAGTGGTTTACAAGAAACTGAAGCATAAAATGAAATTAATTTCCAACAATTTATTATAGGTTATGTTCATTAACGTCTTCGTTAAATATCAAATATGAGATGAAATAGGAAGTGTGATTAAACGTTGTTCGACTAACCTAATGTTGTTGGTTCTAATTATTCAAAATCACTTTAACACAAAATCATACACCTAAGTTTTTCATTTATTCCTCTTAGGCTTAAATTGTAGGTAAGGCTATAATGTAAAATAAATTATTGACAATGGTGACGATGGAAATTAAAACGGTTTGGTCTCACCAGAATAGCAATATTTGATTTTCTGATTTTCTTAAAACTTTAAAACTTACTAAAACATTAAACAATTTAAAGTTGATCGGTCATCACTATTATAATAATTATATGGTGTGTAATTATTGGATATTATAAATTAAATTTAAATTAATTACACATTTTTTCATAAAGCGAAACCTGGGTTCTAGCTCCAATCCTCCACAACAATTATTATTATTCTTAAAAAATTTTCTCCGATTTTTTAAATTCTTGCCATCTGGATCATCTTCTGTCTACTTTGCGTACGTGTATGCCTATGTGTTTTGTAATAAATCAATATGAAGGGATATTTTACTTTTTTTTAAGATGGTTAAATACTCGTTTTCACAATCATTTTTTCATATCAATTTTCGAAGTGACTTACAATTTTTGTTTACTGTTCTGTTTTGTTTTGGTTTGGCAAAAACCATTTTTTTATTTTGTAAGTTTGTAATAATTTACAAATTCTCTTAATTTCGTTCTGGAGTAGTTTTGATTTTATGGACTACCAAGGCACAAATTTTTTAGATTTTAGCCAATAATTCGGTTATATTTTAAGTTACAGAAACAACTTAAAAAAACGTTATGTTTTTCATTAAAAAGGATTTTTTGTTTCTTGAGATGTTTTTGCTTAGATTCTAAATTTACGTTAGAAATTTCAAACTGCCACCATTTTAAAAATATATGTAAAACGTTTTGGTTTTTTGTACATGGGTAAAAGATTTCTTACCAAATATGTATCCAAAATTTGCGTTCAATATATTTCCTAGGTTCTAAGATATTAAGTACTTTGTAAACAAAAAACAAAATGGTGGATCACTATAAAACGGAGAATTTCCGAAACTATGTTTATATTCACTTTTTTCTTTATGTTGACTAGTAGTACACGTCCAGAAAGTTTCTCCGTGTCTTCCTGAATCACACTTTATTATTGTATTAATAATTTTAAAATAAAATGAAAAATTTGAAGTGCTAAAATTGTTTGAATGATAAAAATTATTTATGAACTTTGTTTTTGTTGGGTATTGTTACGAAGTGATATGAGGGATATTATTAATCGTTATTTAGATAAGTTTATAAGTACAATTTTATTGGTACTGTGCAACACGTGATGAAGGCAAATCGCATAGTTGCATTTTGTAGTAAGCGAAAGACCGAGCTAGACGAATAAAACTTAGTGGGGACAAAGATTTTAAATAGAGGGGAATAAATTTGAGACGAGGCCTTTTTCGGTGGAACCAGTGGAGGTGTAAGTCCAGGAGAGACGAGGTAGCCGGAAAAAGCCACGAGGTGAGGACACATTTCTTGTGAATATTTGGGTAAATTGTGTTTGCATCAAGTTAACTAGAATCAGTTTTTGTTTGTTTTATAATTTTTGTAATTATTTATTTTATTGATATCCGTATTTAAAAACTTTGGGAAATTGATATAATATTTGAACTCAATTTTTCCCATAGAGTTAGACATAAGATTATCTCTGTTAGGTGTATGTACAAAATTTATATGCTCTTAATGGGATTTAAGATATTGTCAACAAATATATGTCTATGACCCTCTTACGACCTAATTAAAGCCAATCGTTTTGAATTTGATAAGAAAAGACCATTCGTAATAAATGTCTACTTATAATAAACTTATCTAAATATGGATTAATAATATCCCTTATCTCACTTCGTAACAGTAGGCCTATGATCCATAATTAATATAATGATCGTGTTAATTGAGAGTAGAGAGCCTCGATATTAAATCATCGAACTTTGACAAACTTATTTGTAAAAAAATTACACCTCAAGGAAATAAATTAAATATTTTGTTATTGTAATTCTGTTTTTATGTGTTCTGCCTAAAATAGTATAATAAATAATATCATAATTTTTTATAAGAAAACTTTAAATATATAAATTCAATAGATTAAATAAAAATTAAGACTATAAACAAAAATTAAGTGACAATCTGTTTAAAATGTAAATGCTGAAAACATTTCGTAGTTTTTTATTTATTGTAAAACTATTAAGCCCAATACAAAATAAATAAAATACATTTTTCTTTCTATGCTGCAGTAAATATTATTCATTGTCGTATTGAAATAAACTTAGAAGACTCTTAAATAATCACTCTACAAATTATCAAAATTACAACAAATCATATATTTTTTAAACGATCGTGATTTCATTTTGCATATATTAACTCTAATAATTGTGTTAAAAACTTTTCAAAGCAAGATGTGATAAATCCTGTTATCATGTACAGTTGTAACGGTCGTAGTAGTTAATCAGCGATATATATAATTTTCAGTCATTATTTTTACGAAGATCATATCAACTTAACTTCAAGAAGGGAATTATTATGCACTTTATCCAGTCACTATTCATAATGGCTAGCAGTATTTCGCTAAATTAGTATTTCTCTTAAAACAATAATCACCGTGACTAGACATTACTGCAAGTATGATTTGGTATACGTATGTATTTTGTCGGTGATAATTATGGCTAAATTAATTATTTTTATTAAAACACATACATTTCTGTATTTTTGGAGAGAAATCTAAACGTCCACAAAGTAGAAAGTGTAAACTTAATCTCTGTGAAAAGTCTTCAAAAATATATTGTTGACTGACAAATCGATTTAAACATTATTTAGTTTGGCGTGGGTTCGGTTCTTTCCTTCAATACGTAAAAGCCATTTCTTAAACTTTGACATCTCGTTTTCTACAGCTTTACTGAAGTATTGGAATTCTTACTCATGACTATTTATGGACTTTGCAATAAGAGTTTAAACATACATTTATCTAAACTTGCTATTTGAAGGTCACTTCTTTCACTTTAAAAACATCCATAACAGATTCTTAGATAGATCTTTCAAACAAGTATTTTAGACTTTCTAAGAATCTTTCTTAAAATCAGAAATGTAATAAATAATAATAAATTTAATTAATAATCAATCTACGTAGTTTAATGATTTGGTTCATAAATTCTGATAGAAGTAGACTATTTATCAAACTTTAAAACATAACCATTGTAAACATAAATCTACATTTATATACAGGTAACTATTTCACAGTAAATTGGTTTTCATGAGTCAGAATCTTTCACTAGTATTTAATAAGAATTTGAGAAACAATTAATTGGTTACATTGTAACGTTTAAGAGTTAATTATAAAAATAATGAAACTCTCTTAAAATAATCTTTAAACGATAATGCCTCTTTTACTTTGTAGTTGATAACAATTATACCTGTTATTAATGTAAGTTAAATTTGTAGACCCTACTTACTTTACAGAAACTTTATATCGATTATTACCAAATATTTCCTTAAACTTTTTAATGTCAGTCCATTGCCACTCCGGGAATAATGAATTTAATGTTAATTTCTGCAGTTTGGAAACTAGCTTAGATTGGCGGCAAAATTTGCGGGACATTTCTCGGTCCTTAAAAGGGCCGAATGTAAGAGCAAAATATAGCCTTAAAGGCGTAACGTGAAGCCTCTCTGATTCGGCACTTTTTAGTGTGGGTGCCGAACGTGTGGCCTGAAGGGCGTGAGTGTTACAGGTGAAGCCTGTGGTTTCAAAGAGTGTTCGAAGTGCTGTTCGTCGAAGTATTCGGAGGTCATGTTTTTCGTAGATATGTGTTTGGCCTGAAGGAGTGAAACGCAACAGCTCTACGTACCAAAATGCAATGGTACGGGGTTCAAGGCCGAACTCTAAAACACTGTTGTGTTGGTGTGTGCCCGTATGTGTGTGCCTGAAGGGTGTGTATGTGTTCGAGTGCTTCGTAACCGCTTGTAACAAGTTACAGTTTTTCTTAAGTCAGTTAAGGCTTAAGTCAGAGAAGGCTACGAGAGGAGATTCTAGCTGAGCTAGCCTCTTTTCCGCGATCGTTTATGTGTACGCTGTTTGATGATGCAGGTGTTCGATGCGAGAAAGAACACTTTTATTTGAATTAGAATAAGTTATTTTATTTTGTTCTCTTTTGACCCTGACGAGACGGCAAAGTTTCCTCCCTAATCTAGCTCTCTCTCCTTAGCCGGCGACTTCTCTGATGTGCCTCAGCAGAGAACTTTAAATTACAGCTGAGGGAGACTTCCCTTCTTCTTCGTAGCAGTTCTTCTTCCAAAGTAAGATGGCTTCTTAGTTAAGTTGGCTTCCGTATTCAAGATGAGATATCGACTGCAGAGTCCAGGCAAGTTCTGACGATTTAGAACTGGGAACATGACAAGACCTGAGGGGTTTTAATAATGGCAGCATCTGTAAAAAAACAATGGCTGCATATCTGTAGCTAAAAACATCATATAGAATTTTATGACTTTAGGTTGGATAAATTTTGTGGAACGAAATGATGAATCCATGTTATACACTGGATGTATTTACTAAAAGTGGTTAGTGTTTAAAAATGATAAAAATAAGGTTGGCTTTTAAAAATACTTATAGTGGTTAGTAAACCAGACAAAATGGACGTTTTCTTTTATCTTGAAGAAATGCAGGATCTGTGATGATGTGTTGTAGGTGTGTGTGGTGAAAGCATTGGGATCTGAGCGTGAGTGAGTTGTTAGTTTTAGGATGAAGTCCTCGAGTGTGGGGATTTTGAGCCCTTTAAAGGTGGTTACGTTCGCTACGTGCCATAGACAGTTTGTGATCCAACGAAGAGATTTATTTTGAAAGGAGTCCAACCTTTTCTTCCAAGCAACAACAAACAGAATAAAATACCAAGCTGGGAATGCGTACGTGAGCACTGTACTCATGTATGAATTGTACATGAACAGCCTGATTCGAAGTGGTAGTGGACTCTTAATGTTAATGAATGGAAGGAGTCTGCCACTGACAGATTTAGCATTTGACAGAGTTTGCTTGGCGTGACAGGACAGATTTAGAGTCAAGGTATTAGTGATTCGTCAAGTTTAGTGATTCCAAGATATTTGACATGATGATTCCATGCTAAGGGGAATTTTTAAGACTTGGGGCGTTGATTTGTCAACGAAAAACCAGTATGTCAATTGTTCACATTATGTACCAAACAATACAATTTGAAACTTATTTACAACGGAGTAGAGCTGGAAAAAACAAATGATGCCAAGTACTTGGGCGTTAAATTCGACAACAGATTTAGTTAGTCCAAGCAAATACAAACCGCAACTGACAAAGATACTGGCAACTACGAAATGGACACCAAGGCAGGATGTGATGACGACAGCCTATAAAACCTATGTCCACTCAGTTGTGGAATTTGCTTCTGAAGTCATAGCTCTTTCTTCCGATATTAACCTAAGGAAATTAGAGGTTGTCCAGAACAGCGCACTTCAAAAAATAACTGGTGATAACTAACTTCAGCCGCAGGGAGAATTCAATACTCAAGTTCTGGGAGAGGGCAACGAGAATCGACTACAGACACTGGGAGAAATACAAACTTGCGTCTTAACGACTGAAGACACAAACATCACCTCTCATTCATGTCGAAAAACTGAGAATCAAATACAATCTGGAACTGGGGCAAACATCAAAGTTCCTAAAATGTCACACAGTTTTCCCATCATTACCTGTGGGAAAACCGTCGATTCTGAATCATAAGGACTCCAAGGCTTTTAGTGATCCCCACATTCTAAAAGCCGCTGCTTTGAAAACGGTTGCAGAGCTATAGAGCAAAAACAGCTGGATCCATATATACACTGATGGATCAGCGGTGAAACATGCCTCTGGAAGGATGCAGCCCTGTCAGAAGTAATGCCTTTTTTTTTTTTTTTTTTTTTTTTTTTTTTTTTTTTTTTTTTTTTGGTTTTTAAAGGCCAATAACTTCGATAGTGAGATTGCGACGATAGTATAAGCTACCGAAAAACTTTGTTCCATCTCCGGCAAATCAGCGCGTGTTGTGTTCTTCATGGATTCGCATGCCGCGCTAACTAGTAATACCACCACCGACTGTGTACAAACAATGAACAGACGAAAGGCCATGGCAGGCATGATTGAAGAAGGGTGGTACATTGTGCTACAAATGGCTCCCTAACCATTTCGGCAATGAGGGAAATGAACGCGCAGACCAGCTAGTTAAAAAGGGCATCACCTTGCCTCAGCCAGATAATCCCATATCCCTATTGACAGCTAGATGCCTGATTTTGGCAACTATCAACGGAAAAACAAGGGAAAGCTAAAAAGAAACTGTTACGTTTGTACACCTTGTTATTATGATTGTTAGGAGTTTGGAATGAAAACTAGTTGTTATTTTGTAAAGCTTGGCCGCTGTAGGTCATGGAAACGAGTAGACATCTTGACTCTCACTTGATCGGAACGGAACAGGTTGCAAAGGCTTATGGGTATAGATAGGAACAGCCAATAGCGTTTTAATGCCATCTAAATCTTCCAATATCTTACAATTCCTCCCTTCTTATTTTTTTGTTTACATTTAAGACATAAACTAAAACTAATGTTTTAACAATACAAAATTATAATTTTGTTAATTTACATGACCTTCACATGACCTTACATTTTAAAATTTACCTTGAATTTACATGACCTTTTATTTAGACCTAACTTGTTTAAATTAAACCTAATTACCAATAATATTACCATAGCACAATGAAAACATAATAATTAAATCAAATCAAATTAACAATTTTTCCTGTAACATTAAAAATAAAATAACTTGACATTTAACTACTTTGTCACATAACACTTGAAAACATTTTTTTAATTCATTCTAAAACATAATGATAAAATTAAGAAAATAACAAAATTATTGAAACTTTTTATTTGGTTTTCTTATACGTAAAGGATATCTTCTCTCTAAATGAGGTGAGATAGATGTTTTAGATAAGCTTGGTCTTTTAACTAGAGTGGAAGGTGATGGATTTAACATAACATCCTGTATCCCTTCTCTCTGTGTGTGTGTATTATGACCCATTTCCCCTTCATCCACATCAGGAACTGAGTGCTTTTCAATTTCCTGAGTTGGAGACTTAAATAATTTAGTTGGAGTCATATGTTTCCCAGGAATTGTCATTTCCCTTTGTGAAGTTATTATCACATCCTGTTCAGTTGACAGTTGTGGATCTAAAAAAGAGTCCAAAGCAATCATCTGATCGATGTGTCTTTTCCAAATAATACCTGAGTGTAATTGAACTAAATAAGTAACATTACTCAATTTTTTAATAATTTTACCCTCAATCAATTTTTTACTTTGAGATCTGTAATCTTTTACTAAAACAGGTTGGTTAGAAAACATATGTCTCGTCTTACTACCTCTAGCATTTTCAATTTGTTTTGCTTGGTTTTGTTGAATAATTTCTAGTAATTTTGGACGTATTAAATCTAATCTAGTTTTAAGAGATCTATTGAACATGAGTTTTGCAGGTGTTTCGTTGGTCGTTGCATGTATTGAATTTCTGTAATTAAATAAAAATCTACTTAAGGCAATGTCCAAATTAATATTTTCATGAAGTGCGCATTTAAGTTTAGTTTTAACCATTTTTACAGAATTCTCCGCCAAACCATTAGTAGAAGGATGGTAAGGTGGAATTAATGAATGTTTTATTCCGTTCATTAATAAAAATGTCTTGAATTCGTGTGACTTAAATGGTGGTCCATTATCGGAAACAATTAAATCTACTAAACCAAATCTAGCAAATAAATCTCTCAAATGAGAAATAGTAAATTTAGCAGCTGTAGAAGGTACTTCAAAAACTTCTATCCATTTTGTAAAAGCATCTTTGACAATTAAAAATAATTTAGACTTGAAAGGACAAAAAAATCTATGTGAATTCTAGACCAAGGTCTATCAGGATAATTCCATACATGTAACATACTTTTAGGTGGATTGTTTCTTTCTAATAAACAAGGCGTACAACTACCTGTAATGTGCTCTATATCTAAATCAATTAAAGGCCACCAGATATAAGATCTGGCTAACGCTTTCATCTTGACAGTTCCAAGATGACTAGAATGTAACTCTTTTAACATTGATTGTCTAAATTTTTCTGATATAACTACACGATGTCCCCACATAAGTATACCTTGTTCTACAGTTAGTTCATTTTTTCTAACAAAATAAGGCGATAAAGAGTTGTCTTTTTCATTAGGCCAACCATACAATACATGATTTATAATTCGTTTAAGAACAGAATCTTTTTCTGACTCATTTTTAGTATCTTTAAAACTTAATGGTATTTCATCATCAATAATACATTGCAAATAAGTACCTGTAATACTTGTTTCATTTGAATTTACCATACCTTCATTTATTTCTAAAGGCAATCTAGACAAACCATCTGCATTTCCATGGTTGTGCGATTTAATATAACAAATATCAAAACTATAGGAGGATGAAAACAATGCATACCTTTGCAGTCTGCTCGCTGCAAAAGCAGGCAATCCCTTTTTACTCCCAAAAATAGACAATAAAGGTTTATGATCTGTGCATAATACAAATTTCCTACCCCATAGGTATTGATTGAATTTTTTAACTCCACTAACCAAACTTAATCCTTCTTTATCAATCTGTGAATAAGCTAATTCAGCTTTGTTCAGAGTACGAGAACCAAAAGCTATAGGTCTCTCTGTACCATCTGTTTGAATTTGAGATAAAACATAACCTATACCATAGTGAGATGCATCACAAGCTAATTTAAGAGGTAAAGTTGGATTATAATGTGCTAATACCTCGGCTGATGCTAATTTAGCTTTAATTTCATTAAAAGATTTTACACAAGATTTATCAAATTTAAAATCGTTGTCCTTTTTTAATAAATTATATAAATGACCTAGGAGTGTAGACATATTTCGGATAAATTTACCAAAGTAATTTACTAATCCAAGAAATCCTTTTAATTGAGATACATTTTTAGGTTGTGGTGCCTCTAGTATAGCTTTTGTTTTACTCTGTGTGGGTTTTAACCCGTCCTTACTGATTATAAAACCTAGATATTCTAAATTTTCACAAAAGAAGTTACATTTCTGTTTTTCCACAGTTAAACCTTTTTCTTTTAAACGGATACAAACTTGCTTAATTCTATTTAAGTGTTCTTCTGTGTTTGATCCTGTAATTACAATATCATCTAAGAAAACTCCTACCCCTGGAATGTTTTGTAAAGTTTGTTCCATCATCCTTTGAAAAATGCCTGGACTGGAAGCAATTCCATATGGTATTCTATTATAAACAAATAAACCTTTATGTGTGCTTATAGTACAATATTTCTTTGATTTTTCATCCAATGCAATTTGTTGATATGCCTGGCTTAAATCTAGCTTACTAAATGTTTCACCTTTCTGAAGGGTTGCAAAAATATCTTCAATACGGGGTATTGGATATCTATCAATTTCTAAATTTGGATTGACTGTTACTTTAAAGTCACCACATATACGCAGTTTTCCATTACTTTTTATTACTGGTACTATAGGTGTACCCCAATCACTTGAATTTATTGGTGTTAAAATATTTTCATGTTGTAATCGTTCAAGTTCAGCTTCCACTTTTTCTCTTAATGAAAACGGAATTGAACGAGTTTACAATATTTAGGAATACTATTTGGTTTAAGTTTTAATTGAACAGGTTCACCTTTAAATTCTCCCAATTTATTGCTAAAAACTTCTGGAAATTCTTGAAATAATTTTGAAACTATTTTGGTTTTATCTCTTTCTAAAATTTCTGTACTGTTATTTAAACTCAAATCAGGAATACTTATCTGTATATGTAAAGCTTTAATCCAGTCCCTACCTAACAAAGGATTAGCCCCATTTTTAATCACATATAATTCTAACTTTTTAGTAATATTTGCATAAGTCACATTTACAGTTAAAACTCCTAATGGAACTATTTTTTCATTAGTATAAGAATTCAATACTAATTTTGTTGGTTTTAATTCTAGTGTATTAAAAATACTCTCATAACAATTATCATTAATCACTGAAACTCCTGCTCCTGAATCAATTTCAAACTGCAAAATTTGATTCTCAACTGTTACATCAATTTTAATAGGATCAACTTTTTCTCTATAGTTGTCTATTTTAAATAAATTTGGTAAATCACAAATTGGATCATTATCATGTACATAATTGTGCTTATTATTCTTATTTGAGACACTTGTTTTGTATTGATTATTAGTGGCTCTGTTAATATTTGAATTAGGCCTGTACTTAGTATTGTAAAAATTTGCATTTGCCTTACCCTGTATTTTAGAACGACAAACACTTTCCAAATGATCTTTTTTCTTACAATAATTGCACGTATAATTTCTATAATAACACTTTTTTGTTTGATGCCCATTTTTACCACAACACCAACACTTAACACTAACATTGGCTTCTCTCTCCTGTGATTTCACTTGATTAGGCCTATTCTCTGAAGTCGAATGATGTTTCCTTGTAGTCGAACGATGGAAATTAAGGTTAGGTCCACTGTTTCTTGAAGAATAGGTTAGAGTTGCCGTATTCTTCTCCGCCATTTCCAATGATGTGGCTATTTGGACTGCTGTATTGAATGTAAGAGCTGGTTCTGCCAAAAGACGTTGTTTAATTGAATCTTTGCAAAGACCACTGACTAGCCTATCTCTAAGGTAGTCTGAAAGATTTTCTTAAAAATCACAATGACTTGACATTTTTTTTTAGGTTAGCTACATCTTCAGAAACACTTTCATGCTCTGGTTTCTAAGACTAAATTTATAACGTTCTGCAATGGTGGAAGGTTTTGGATACATGTGATTTTGTAAAATTGATACTAATTGTTCATACGTCTTGTTAGACGGCTTTTCTGGTGTACATAAGTCCCGTAATAAACTATAAGTTTTCACTCCAACAACCGTTAAAAGTGTACTAACTTTTTTCTCTTCCTTAATTTCGTTGCAAGTAGTCCTGGCGACCCTTTGGCCCCAACATGGGCTCTTATGGGACTACGTTTTAGCCAATCAGAGAGCCGCATTTGGTCACGTGACTACGTTTTAGCCAATCAGAGAGCCGCATTTGGTCACGTGACTCTCTGGGTGTGGGGGTGGGTGTTGTCGGACATCTCCTATATGTACAGGGTGTTCCAAAACGACTGGGTGAACGGAAAGATGTGTACATACATTGTATCCTCGATGTTAAACGACGTTGCTTCTTTTATAATCTGTCGTCACCTAGTTCGCCATCTTATCGATATATTACAGACTATACAGGGTGTTCCAAAACGACCGGGTGATCGGAAAAATTTGTATGTGCTGTATCCTCGATGTTAAACGACGTTGCTGCTTTTATAATCTGTCGTCACCTAGTTCGCCATCTTATCGATATATTACAGCCTCCTATATGTACAGAGTGTTCCAAAACGACCGGGTGATCGGAAAAATTTGTATGTGCTGTATCCTTGATGTTAAACGACGTTGCTACTTTTATAATCTGTCGTCACCTAGTTCGCCATCTTGTCGATATATTACAGCCTATACAGAGTGTTCCAAAACGACCGGGTGATCGGAAAAATTTGTATCCTCGATGTTAAACGACGTTGCTACTTTTATAATCTGTCGTCACCTAGTTCGCCATCTTGTCGATATATTACAGCCTATACAGGGTGTTCCAAAACGACCGGGTGATCGGAAAAATTTGTATGTGCATTGTTAAACGACGTTGCTACTTTTATAATCTGTCGTCACCTAGTTCGCCATCTTATCGATATATTACAGCCTCCTATATGTACAGGGTGTTCCAAAACGACCGGGTGATCGGAAAAATTTGTATGTGCTGTATCCTCGATGTTAAACGACGTTGCTGCTTTTATAATCTGTCGTTACCTAGTTCGCCATCTTATCGATATATTACAGCCTCCTATATGTACAGGGTGTTCCAAAACGATCGGGTGATCGGAAAAATTTGTATGTGCTGTATCCTCGATGTTAAACGACGTTGCTGCTTTTATAATCTGTCGTCACCTAGTTCGCCATCTTATCGATATATTACAGCCTCCTATATGTACAGGATGTTCCAAAACGACCGGGTGATCGGAAAAATTTGTATGTGCTGTATCCTCGATGTTAAACGACGTTGCTGCTTTTATAATCTGTCGTTACCTAGTTCGCCATCTTATCGATATATTACAGCCTCCTATATGTACAGGGTGTTCCAAAACGACCGGGTGATCGGAAAAATTTGTATGTGCTGTATCCTCGATGTTAAACGACGTTGCTGCTTTTATAATCTGTCGTCACCTAGTTCGCCATCTTATCGATATATTACAGCCTCCTATATGTACAGGGTGTTCCAAAACGACCGGGTGATCGGAAAAATTTGTATGTGCATTGTTAAACGACGGCGTTAAATTTACAATCCGTCGCCAGCTAGTTCGTCATCTTGTCGATATATCGCAGCCTATACAGGGTGTTCCAAAACGCCAGGGTGATCGGAAAAATTTGTATATGCATTGTTAAACGACGTTGCTAAATTTACAATCGGTCGCCACCTAGTTCGCCATCTTGTCGATATATCGCAACCTATACAGGGTGTTCCAAAATGCCTTTGTGATGGGAAAGATGTGTATGTGCATTGTTAAACGACGGCGCTAAATTTACAATCAGTCACCACCTAGTTCGCCATCTTGTCGACATATTACAGCCTATACAGGGTGTTCCAAAACGTCTGGGTGATCGGAAAGATGTGTATATGCATTGTATACTCAATGTTAAACGACAGCGTTAAATTTACAATCCGTCGTCATCTAGTTCGCCATCTTGTCGATATATCGCAGCCTCCTATATGTACAGGGTGTTCCAAAACGACAGGGTGATCGGAAAAATGTGTATATGCATTGTATCCTCGTTGTTAAACGATGTAGCTAAGTTTATAATTCGTCGCCATCGTATCGCAGCCTCCTATATGTACAGGGTGTTCCAAAACGACTGGGTGATCGGAAAGATGTGTATGTACATTGTATCCTCGATGTTAAACGACGTCGCTACTTTTATAATCTGTCGCCACCTAGTTCGCCATCTTATCGATATAGTACAGCCTCCTATATGTACAGGGTGTTCCAAAACACCTGGGTGATCGGACAAATATGTATATGCATTGTATCCTCGATGTTAAATGACGATACTATGTTTATAATCCGTCGCCAACTTGTCGATATATCGCAGCCATTTTCAAAGCCTCCTATATATAAAGGGTGCTCCAAAATTCGTAAAAGCGGTAATATTAAATTTATACAAACAATATAGTGCAATATTAAAAGGTAACGGCATTTTAAGTTATCTTAACCTAGTTGGGGTGTATGTGTGTGTGTGTGTGTGATATATTCTTTATAGCGGTAATATATAATTTATACAAACAATATAACGTATTATTAAAAGGTATAGACAATTTATCTCAGCCCAGTTAATATGTGTGTGGAACACTTTACTCCTATATACAGCGTACCCCAAAATACTTAAAAGCGATATTATTTTCATACGAACAATAGAATGCATTATTAAAAGGTATCAACACTTTAAGTTATCTTTATCGGGTTAGCGTTGAGTGTGTGTATCACTTTACTCCTACATACAGGGTGTCAAAAAAATACTTAAGAGTGGTAATATTATAAGGTATCGGCAATTTAAGTTATCTTAAACCTTGTTGGTGTGTGTGTGTGTGTGTGTGTGTGTGTGTGTGTGTGTGTGTGTGTG
>JAGFPH010000355.1:5185-33975 GCA_018207615.1 Philaenus spumarius
TAAAGCTTACTCAAATACTTTTATGAAATAATAATTTACAAGTATACAGTTCATTTATTCTCTACACTTTCTTATAATAATATTTCATTTTTGGATAAAGGTTAAATTCCTAAATTACTATTCAAACTAGGCCTGTTTTGTTAACAGTCTTGTAATAGGAACATAAAACTGGTGTTTTCAAAATAAGAAATTTGAAATTGATAAATATTTTTATACATTTCTATTCATAATAAAATACGAAAAAAATACAAACATTTTTTACTACTTTTTATGTGGGAATAAATTTGTACTTTTTCCTTTCGTTACTAAACATTTTTGTTTCTTGAGCAAATAACTTTGTAAATTTTACATAAATAATTTTTTTACTGGCATATGTAAATGCTTTGAACTTTTCATATATAAATTCTTTGAACCTTTCTCTACAAAAAAAGATAAACTTTTTTGAATTGGTTTGTAATTACTATATTTGGTGAATTTTTGAAAATATGCTTGCACACACACCGAAATGGCTTGACTTCAGAAAAACGTTAGCATTACCAGTTCTAGGGTTAAAAGAGCTACAAATAACTCTGCAATGTTTCATAAAATTTCCCACTTCGAAGTTATTCTAATTTTAGCTATCCTCAATTTTAAAACGGTCTCTTTCATTAGGTTGGTTATTTTTTAGAATATATCTTTACTTTATTTTAGCAGCCAAGTTTCAATCCTTTGTCAATCCGTTGTTTAAAAATTAAAAACGTCAAATATCAGGGAAACTAGGTATGTCTGGATGTATGTTTATACAAACAATCTGCTCCCGAAGCTTATGAAAGTATTTCATGAACACCCTGTTAAATAAATAATAAATGAAATAACTTAGTGTCTATAAAAATAAAAATACAGAAAAAATTCTCACAAAATACGTTTCATTACCAAACAAGTTTCAACGAAGAAGTTGTCATCATTTCAGCATTTCATTTATAATTTAGTTATAACTGAGTTATAATTTAGTTGTAGTTAAAATAAATGACGACTTTGTTGTTGAAACGAATTTGACAATTAAACCTATTTTAGTGAAAATTGTGCTTTTTTTAAATTCATTTTTTTCTCTCGAGTCAAGATCAATTGTATTTATAACTTATTGTCGTCCACTTACTATTAATTGCACTGCCCCTATACAGTCATAACTTCTTAAGTAAATGTAAATGAGTAAGAACTTGCATGAATCGGAACCTCGAAGGACATAACAATGAACATGCAGCGAACTATTGTGTTTAAAAATTCTATATTTCTAAGATCTGGGAAACATCTGTCTCATGAAGGAAGCTCATTTTTAATTTCAAAGTTTTTGTTAATTTTAAATCCAGCTTAGAATTACTTTTCCACTTTATTAAAGGCAACGCAAAGCATTGTTCGTAAAACAATAGAAAGGCAGAAGTAAAAAAATACAGTAAAATTAATCTTCTTGTGCTTACAAATTGTGACATCTTAAGTTTGGAAATTGATTGTTTCTTCTCAAATACCTTCATTCGAATACACCGCCATACTGTACTCCATGATATAATGTTCCCTGATGCTTCAACTTCTTACGTGGTTTTAGGACATCACAGGTCCTTCATGTAGTCTGTAAGCAAAAAGAAATGGTATATAAAAATGTTGGATTTAAAATTTAAAATACTAAAACTTAAATCGGTCACCCTTTTGGATACAAATATCGTAGAAACAAAAGTTTTTTTTTTTGTTTTAAAGAGAACTTTGACAATATGTATTACACAATGGGTTTCCCATTTAAAATATTTCAGTAGCAACCCAATTGCCATCACCCCAGAAGGGGTTGAAATTCTGTTGTATTTCAAAAAATATAGTAGTTGTCCAAAAAATTACAGAAATCTATCTCAAAGATATTTCAATTTACCTTATTGAAGGATGTCTAAACACTTGGTTCAATCTGTTTGCAGATATTAATCGTCCTAAGCAGTTTATGCATTCCGTAAGAGACGTCATACACGCTATTAGATTAAAATCCATAAAGCTATACATATATTGCATATTTAATATATGTAAATATATAGTGTGTATATATGTACATATCTATATGTATGTGTATTATGTTATACATTCATATATATAAGTTGCAAACAAAAATAGCACCAATTTAAACTTCAATTTCTACATTTACAGGTAATAAAACTACTAAATCCATTTAAAAAAAAATACATAAAGCAATCAAGCAGTTTTAATGTGCTTTTGTTGGCAGCACAAATCACTTGCCTATAAAAAAGTAGTCTCGTGTGCAGGGAGATGTATTGTAAACTTAATTCTACCTCAACCTTTTAGATAATATACAAATGCCATATGAATAACATTGTATAAACCAGATTTATTTAATTAACTTGTCTATTGTTCAAATAAGAACTTAAACAATACATGCTGCTAAACGAATTACTTAGTTTTATGAATACAAAACAAGTGGCGAACATGTAACTAACTAGCAGAAATAACTATTTCCTACATCCATTGTTGGCAAACAAGTTTTCGTTATTGTTGCTTAATTAAACTAGTTTGTTGCAGTATACAAAGTGTCTCAAAGGTAAAGACCCATATACTGCGTGACTGAGAAATAAGTACAAAGTTTTTGTTACTACAAGATGGGTCAGGATGGTTTGATATAATTCATTTTACAAAATTCTGAATTTTATTTAAGGGTTTCACATGTTTTGCTTCAGGTGACGAAAATTTAAATGGGATATATAAATGGTCATAAAAGTTTTAAACAATCATGCTTTATATGTTGGCTTACTCTTTCCTGTTTTTAGAAGTTTTTTTAACTTTTTCGGTAGCGTATAAAAATGTTATAGCGTTGAAAATAAACAATTAACCATAAAATATGAATCAATTATAATAAAAGTAAACACAACTAAACAAGTAATGATAAAATATCTTAAAATAATATTTTTTTTTCTAAACTACATTTTAATTTTTGGGCAGTGTATAAATTATTACAATGCTATATAGGCTACACAGTCTTATTCTCCCACCTAGGGTAATTCTCGCCTTCCTGAGTTAGTTGATAACCAAAAAGCATTGCCAACACAAACAAAATTTACAACAAATAATAGGCAACAATAAATATAAGAAAATCAAGCAAGAAAACAGAAAAAAGCACAAAAGTAGGAGTTTCATCAACAAATCTATTTCATTTTACATACATATGCGAGAGAAAGTTAGACGGTTGATGACCAAAATGCAAGTATTTTTCTAACTGGCTACATTATCATTCAATTTCCCCACTGCAAGCAACACGTCGATGGAACAAACTCGAACACTCATTTCGAAGTAAACAGCCAAAATTGTTTTTCGTTATCGAATATTAAAAAGTCATCCTAACGCTTCTTTCTATCGATTTAAAACTTATTAAATTAGATTTAGAATGAACAAAACCAAATAAAATTACGACCTAAAGACAATTTTTATTGGTAATTTGAATTGAGTCGTTTGTATTACGAACGTCAGATATAACCAATTTCCTGCATATTGATATTGAAATATATTTTTAGAGATTCTTTAGTGATACTTTATGATTCTAATCTCCATGCACAATTTCGTTTCTTTAGGTTCTAAAGATTATGTGAAGAATGTGTGATTGTTGTTTAGCTTATACATATATTAGGCCAAAGTTTATCAATATTATTACCATTAGTTTTATACATTACTATTACTACAGTCTAAAGGATAAAAATGTGGTCGCTACCAATATGCAATAAATTTAAATTTAACTAACTTCCTACAACCTAAAAATTAAATTGTTTAGTATTATTCTCGATTGTTTGAGTTAAAGGGATGTAATGGGATAACTATAATTAAAATCAAATAATCATATACCTACTTTTATATGCTCAAACCTACTCAACTAATTTCATTAAACATTTTACAATTTACACATATTAGTACCAGAATTGTTTAGATAATATCAAATTTTGAATATCATATGTTAACACAATTTTAATAACGTTAAAAATACCATGTTTCAGTGGAAAGGAGTAATGGTCATTTGTATGTTATTTAATAAAATCAGAGGATCATTTAAAATCTATTATTAAACAAATACTTACACAATTTTGCATACGCGCAAAGGAACGAATAAACATGCAGTTTCTAGATACAAGGCGTTTCTTTGAGACAAGGCTTTATTTTTACCAATAAGTAAATAGATGTCATTTTGATAATTTAATATATATTTAGAATTAAGGTAAGTCTTTAGCTTTATTACCAATGAAATGTATTGTAACGTACCTAATTAAAAATCTGTGTTAATAAGATGTTTTCAACTTTGACTGGCCTCCATTTTCGATAGGGTTAAGATAGAGACCTCTAATTTGTGCAATTCTTCTTCATTTATCAAGCCCTTTAAAATGAACATCACTTGATGGATGATTGTATTTAATATTTTTGAATTATCCTCTCAACCCCCATTTCACTTGAAATTGTCAACTCCAAAGGGGTGAAATTGTCGGTTACACCAAAATGCATCTCCCTTTGTCATATAAAGATACCCCGAAGCTCATTTATTTATTTCCATTGGTTCCAAAGTTAATGGGATATGACTTTTTGGACATCCGGTATAACAATTAAACGGGATTGCTACCCATATCAATAAAATAATTATACTAATTAAACATTTCATTTGTGTATAAAACTCTCTACCACTTTTTCAATCATTTCAACCTCAAATCACTTCAAAATAAATTTTGTAATGCAGTGACTAAATTGTGTTTGTTATTTAAGTCTATATTTACATACTAAAACCAAGCAACAGCGAAACACAACCGGGTCCACTAGTACTCAATAAAAGACGATATGATTCAAGCTTTTTAACTGTTTCAGTGATTATATTTTCACTATTCACTCCATGATGAAAAATACTGGATATAGTTCATGTTTGCAGACCATGCTTAACAAATAAATTAAACATCCATATTATTTTATTACAATGTTTTATTGGCTACACCCAAAATAACTTTTCCTGAACCACAGCACGCATAACATAATATACAATCAGTTAAAATGAAACGGTTCTGATACGTTAGTCTGCATAAAATAACAAAAACACAAGAAAAACAGCACAGAGTGACTCACTTTTGGTGAAGATCGAACTTCGAGTCTTTACATTTCTCACATTTTATTTTTGTGTATAAACTTTATATGGACACGGTAAAATGTGGCACTAAGTTCAGCAAAATTATCAATACTATCCGAAATCCAATTAATTAATACTGCTTCAATTAAGTTTATTTTTTTAAATTTGTTTCTTTGTGAATTATAATGGTGGTAGGCTTCCAATGTATACTACGAACAGGTATTAAAATCTTGATGGTAACAAAATCTTGGAATAGTTAATCTCCTTTTATAGCACATTCCCTATGTTCTTGGACAAGTATATCTACTGACCTTAACGTTTCACCAAAATAATTATAACGACACTAGCAAGGTATTTTATAAAATATATCGTTATTAATCATTTTTGTAATAAACAATTACATTTAAAATCTGTTTTTATTTTCATTTTAAATCCAATAATACCTGTTAATATTAAGTCAACCATTTTTAGTTGTAGTGCAACAACATTAAATTTCCCAACAAAAATATAAAAAACTATAAATAATCCTCCTTTACATTATCAGTGACAAACCCTGATAAGTCGCTGTCTCTGGGTCGGGATTTGTTTGTAAATGGAAAGGGAATGATAAGTATTCATTGTTGACTTTTAAGAAAATTTCCGTTGGGAACCCTGGCATGTATGTATAACTGACGATCAACTTTATTCAAGCAAAAGGTATAATTTATAAATTAGTATAGTTCTGGTTTCAAGCACTTAAGAAGAAATGGCATGGAAATGTATTATAAGGCGTTCATAGTTTATTAACATAACTAAATAAAGCGACTGAAATATTTAAGAACATAATATAGTTCCGTAGCAGTTGCAGAATTTACAAAAAAAAAAATGTGAAATTTTTTTATAAATAAGCCATAGAGGTACGACTTAGACTCTCTATAAAGGGTTCCGTACCAATAGCCAACCTAAGAGGTTTACTAAATAATATTTATAACAAAGCATGAACACGTTATTTTATTACTCACTGCAACGATAGATGGGTTAATTAAACATTGGTGTAAGGAACCAGTAAAAGTAGACAGCTACCAATCGCAGTATTGCCTGAATAGAAAACATAGTGCTTTACTAAAGTTCGGATTGACTACAAAAGCACATGAACACCACAATTTCTATTTCAAAGTTTTAGTTTCTGTATTTTCGTAAATTAAATTGTATACATTTTTTGAGAGGTAACATATTGCTTGTGAATGTTCGGGTTGGATAAATATATTTATTTTTTATTTTTTGAAATTAAATAAGGACCGACAGTACTTGGCACAGAGTTTTCGTCTTTTTTCAAAATGTATTTTTGCAAATTAATGGGAATTGGTGCTACTATTTTCTGACTTCTTTTTTCAACATTTAGTATTAGCAGTAGACATTTGTAAAGTAAATACCCTATCACACTTCTGCTTTATTCGAATTTTAGATTCAATATTTTTATAAGTTAAGGGGAGTGCGTTTTTAAGAGGAATCATTTTTAGTTACAATTTTTCTGTATAAAAAGTAATTATGTCTAATACCATGGATTATTTTCAAAATTTTAGCTCCAATATTTTCTAAAATTGAGTAGACATGGGTATTTTAGAAGAAATATACTTTTCTTAACTTTTCACATAATTTAAAAAAAGTTTTAAAGTAAAAAGTAACTCATATTTTAAACAACACATTTTTTTAAAATTTTTGAACCAGTATTTGCTTTAATTTAGGGACATTGTTTTTCTTAGGAAACTCATTTTTCATAATGTATTTTTAAAAACATTCGCATTCCCTATAGGGTTTTGTAAGTTAAATAAACATAACGAATAAGACCACTTTTTCTCAAGATTTATGTTTAGTCTTTCCAGAAATTAGGCGCGGTGGGTTTAAAGCAAACCTTCCGGGAATAATTTGTGCTATTTTATCCTAATATACAAAAGGCAACAACAATTTAAAAAAAATCCTAAATAAACTAAGTGCTATAAACTTGTTTGAGTCACAAACTTTAGCAAACCTAAATTTATAGACAAACATTTTTTTAGAACTTATTATTGAATCATGGATCACCAAAGCTTTATATTTTTTATTTTGATAAAATTCGGTTATCGACTGCTACAAATAGACTTACAGAGAAAACAGTGATCTTTGAAGGGTTCCGTGTTTTCTTTTAAAGTAGACTTCCTAAAAACGGTTTATTTACAAACAAAATATTTTTTTGTAACAAAATAAACTTAGTGGGTATAGTGTCAAGTGGTTTCTCTTCTAATGAGCTGTTTTGTATCACGTCGCGTCGACTACAAAGTTTTACGATATAGATAGATTTAAAAGTTATACAAACAAAGAGTTCTTACTGTTACCCCACTCTGAATAAGAAGTCAAATTGCTTCAGCTTCACAGTCCAAGAGGGTCCCATTATACGGCCAGGAAGTAAATGATCTGGATCTAAAAGTATTAGACCCAAACCTTTGGGAATATCTCGCAACCAAGTATTGGGTATCGTTAAATACAAGTGAGTGAATGGATCTGCAGTATATTCAGTGCAACCAACTGAAAATAAACTAGTACCATTGGAACTGGTAGTTTTAGCAGTGTATTTATTTGTTTACGAGAGTTGGTGGGTTACGTTTGATTTAAAATTTACAGAGTGTTTAAAAAAATGTATACACAAAACCAACAGCTGGTATAAATGTGTAAATAACAAAAGCTGATAGTTCAGATCATTTGTTTCCACGTTTTGTTCCACAATAAACATAGGAGAACATGTTTTAAGTGATTTTTTGTACTGAAAACTTGAATGAAGTTGGGAAATTGAATTTAAAATTAAATAAGAGTAAATTTTTCAAGATTATACTAAGTTAGAGTAAGGCGATAGAGTGATGTATATATATATTACCAATCATAATCCTGTGACTGTGTCGAAAAAAGAAAATATTATGTGTAAAATTCACCACCATTCCGAAGCACAGCTATACTTACCAATGAATAATTACTGATGTATTAATTGCATACAAATATTTTATATTAGGAATGAAAAGTTTTTAAATTGAAAAAGATTATTTGCAAACTTTTTCCTCAAATGTTAATTTAATTTTGTCTTCTCGTTTAGAATTTATGCTAAATTTTCAGATTGTATTAATGCTTCCAAACACTTTAACAAATATAACATAAAGCTCTTAAAAAGTGGCCATAAACACAGTGTTTACCTAGGCCACATTCCATTGCCCTCCCTGGTCATTTCCATTGTCACTCCCACTCCTTCTATTTTTGTTTGTATGTTAGTTTTAAGATACTTGCTGTATTTCAATTTAGTAGCCTGATGATGCCTAACGGTGAAACATATGTTGCTCATTAATAAATTATATTTGTGAAATTTTACCATTTGGCTATTTCTATCCCTATTATGGAGTTTCACCAAGTACCAACTGTTTTTACTTTAAATTCGAATACAATTGTGTATAATTATTATTTTTGTCAATGTTTCTACCCAGATTAACTTTAAATATTCTAAGATTTGCCTAAACTTTAATAACTTCAACTTATATGCATTTGTGTGCAGTTTTCAATTACATGGTGAAAAAACATTATAAATTATAAGAAGATGCTAGTCAATTCTAGCAACTGCTAAACTTTATACATTAGAAACAAAACAAATACTTACTTGATTTGTTTAAGCAAACAGTAGAAATTTACAGCTCATACTACTCTCAGAAGGATAATATGCTACAAGAATAAGAAGTTGTGTATGTTTCAATTAATTGTATAACAAGCAAATACTTAGCTTTTATTTATAAGAATCTACGTTCTTGTGTCACCCGTATTAAAAACATTTTAAATTCGTTGTTGTAGTATCTAAGTCACAAATAATAGTTAAACATTAACATTTTATCCGTCCTCGTGATTTCGTTTTTCAATTTTATTTCGAGTTTTGAAACATATGTTTCACCTGAAATGTGAACATTTTATAGGTCTATAAGGTTCCAAGCACTTTCTGAGCTTATTCCACTAGCAAAAATAATGAAAAAAGTTCAGATAAACAGTGGTCCAGATGTGCTTTGTTTTTAAGTTATTCGCAATTTTGTTTTCTTTTTTACAAGATAGGCCTACATAATATTTTGGAACTAGACAAAACATTGAGCTCGTTACTTGTTTGTCGCGTAAACGTTTATCACTGTACGAAACATCACATGAATATTTCCAAAATGGCGGCCGTTTAGAATGTTTAATTTTAAATATCTCAAAAACCGCCAATTTAAAAAAAGTACAAGAAAATAAAAAAGTTAATTTTCTTACAGTCTAGATAATAATTTTTAGTTTCTAGATTTATTTCGTTCGTTTCGTAAAGGCTACCGCGGTTTAGACTGTATCTGTGTTCTTCTTTGTATTTATGTAACAATAATAGGCCTAATTGTTAGTTAAAGAGCATTTACCAGCTTTAAAATACTGTAATTTCAATCAAGGGAATTGTGTGGCCTAATGATGAAAACATATACAGTTTCGAAAGTACGGTAGCTTTTTCGAGGTGAGTTATACACGAATATAAAGTAAAAATGGAATGTAAACCTTTATGGACTGCTGTAAAAAATGGACTGCTGCTAAACATTATGAGTAAGTTTATGACAGAAATACAGAGGTAAACATTATTTTTTTTATATAACTGAATTCTGGTGGTTTAATTATTTCACCATACAGATAAATAAAGTTTAAATGTATATTTCTTGTTTGAACGAACTATCCTTCTTCAGTTCTCGGATTAGTCTTTGCCATTAATATTTGGTAATAAAACGTCTGCACTAACTAAACGCTCAACAGCTCACAAGGGGCTCATTTTGGCCAGCAAGTAAATGGTCTGCATCCACAAGTAATAGAAATATACCTTTGGGATTATCTCGTAGAAAATGCTAACTCAAGCAAGATGCTTTTAACTGTTGGCCTTTTAAAATGTAAGCGTAACAAATTAACAGAATGTGTTTTAATTATTAAATGGCATATGTTGTTCGAAAAATGTAACATTTTTACTATATATATACTGGGTGTCCATAAAATAAGGAATACCTCAAGAATATGCATTGCTTAGCATTAAAAGTTGATATTCGGTAAATGTTCATATTATTATCTGCAAAGTACTTAAGTTTAGGTAAATTTAAATATTGTCGTCTATATTTGAATTCAGGCTTTTTTTTAAATTGAACAACATTGAAATTAGAAAACAAAAACAGTAAATGACAAAGGTTATTACCAAATATACATTTTTTACTCTATCCCAGCGACTGATGAGACTCCTACACAAACTATTCATTATTTCTGATTGCCTTACTGAACTGGTTAATTTTACTATAAATTTACTTTTTTGTATACTTACAGCTCTCAGTCCTTTATTTTTCTTTCTTATTTGCTGGTGACGTACGTTTCGCCTTTTTATTCAGGCATTATCAAACCTATATTACATTAGTTTTTTACATTCGTTGATGCACGTTTATAAAATGAAAAACAATTACACGTAGCCTGCAAAAAACGATCGTGGACACACGTAATTTCAGCTCGCGTAATTATAAATCAAATTTAAATGTCCCTATTAAGTGTTGTGTTGTGTGTTACATGTTGTTTGTACAAACTATTCGATTATAATGTAAACATAATATGAAGATATTGCTTAAGTTCTGATTTAATACAGGTTGTAATATATTCACCAAAACTAAGACAATCAAGCAACAATAGTTGCACCTGTAACGCCTGAGGTGATTTATAGTTGGTTATGGCTGACTTCAGTTACAACTAGTACCATCGTAGTTTTTACTCAGTAAAACTTTGTAATTTGATTTAAAACTGTTCTGCTCCTTTACTGTACTAGCTGTCTTACATGACGTAGTTCATGTCAAAAATAAGTAAACCAATATTTTTCCACCAAAATAATAATAATAGATACAAATTATTTTTAAAACATATTTATAAATTCAGAAATCAGAATCAGTCCCTTACAGGACACTCAGAAGACAATGGTCAACACAATCTCATATGAATAACATTAATTTTAGTTATATACAGACACATTTTCAAAGTATAATATTACCTACCCTATAGGAAAATAAAATCACAAATCATTTTCTTACTTCATTTTGATGTCCTAAATGCAATCCTAAAATTTCCCAAAGCATATCGTCAGCACGTCGCGTCGCAGTCAAGGAGGTATTTACTTATAACCCTAAAAAAACCTCTACGGACATTATTTAGATAATTTCGTTTATAATGTTTCGCCTACTGTATTGAATAATCTTTAATAGTTTAGTCAGCTTAAAATTGACCTTTTTTCACAAATCCTTTTCACGTTCTAAGCACTACTTGATCCAATTTTGGAAAAAGCATATTAGTAATAAGGGCTTTATTTCTTGTAAACATTTTGTTAATGTGTGCAATAATTAAATGTTTTTCATTTTTAGAAATACCATATTATTATTATTTTTTTTAATATAACAATACACTAATTCTCACACACACACGTTTATTAATCAAACGCGTTTCAACGACAAAGTCGTTATCTACAGTGATACTTGAGCTACAACTAACACAATTAGTTATTAAGACTTATCGCCAGCAATCCTTTACAGTTTTATCTTCAATTAAAAATATCACATATGTGTGATCAAAACACTTAATTAAAAACATTCAACACAAATTTACACATAACACTCACTCACATTGAAATATATAAATGTTCACGTGCCTGCACTACTCAGTACACTGTGCATCAGTTTGCTATCGGCAATGGAGTATCCGGCTTATAGTTGAACAGTTGCATCAAACTGTTTCTTCAATCCATCCGGGTTTTGCAGTTCATTGCGATATTTTGATATTCTTCCATGCGGTTCATATAATTGACCTTTTTACATTGCTGTAATAATTGCATGTTACATGCTGTCATACGAATGATCGCAATTTAGCAAGTGCTCTGCAAACTTGGATTTTTCGAGGGGTTTTAGTGCTTGGATATGCTCTTTGTATCGCGTGTTGAACAAACGCCCTGTTTTTTCCACGTAAAATGTATAGCATAACCTACACTTTAATTTATATACACCGGTATTTGTGGATTTATTCTGATTTTTAGTTATGTTCCTCTTTAATAACTGCTTTAGGTTGGAATTGGTTTTGAACGCTATTTTGTATCCATGTTGCCAGAAGACTTCTGCTATTACATTGTTAAACTTGGGGTTGTGTTGTAGTGTTACAAATTTGTTAACCCGATTTGTTTTGTGTAAGGTGCTATTTCTCTCTATTTGGACGAGGTACGTAAAAGGCTTAAATTAGTCTATATGCTTATATAACATAATTGGTACATGAAATAAAACCAAATAAAATATGCTTATGGTTTTAATTTGTTTTGACACACTCATCAGAATTAATGATAACCAAGACTATCAAGGTCTTATTTACCGATGGGTTGACTTTCCTTGTCAATGGGTCTGTCAACCGCCAAAATTGCAGAACTTCGGAGTCTGTGAATTGTTCAACAGCAACGAGACTCGACAAAGATTAAATTGTGGTAAGGCCTAATGAAGGACAGAGTTGTTGAAACTTTCATTTTTGCTGAGAACACAATAATTTATATAACGTTATGCTGGAACCAATGGTTTATTTTGTATACAACCATTTATATTTATGTAGTAGAGAATAATTCTTACATGAGGATTATTATAAGTTAGTGTAATGAGATAGCAACTGTATACAATTTGTTTAACTTATTTCTAACATGCTGTTGAGTAAAGTACCATTTTATAGCTTGTATTGAACCAGTAAAAACCCGTCAAAAGTATGTGCTATAAATCATTAATCGAAGTCCCGGAATGTTATTCATCCGCAAAACAAAAAAAAAACAACGGGAGTCATCGTCATCAGAAGTGGCCAAAAAGACAAGGTATGATGCAGTGTGGATTTGAATTCCGTGTTACAGCTTCTCTCTCGGGGTTCTTAAGCATTCTGAAATTAGCATCAGTACTATAATAGACTTACCTCTAGCTCTATCATTGAGTGATTGAAAAAAAATCATGTGTGTATGTAGCCGTTAAGCAAGGTACGTGCAACAGTCGTGCAAAGTTGGTTATTTCCTCTAACAATTTGAAATTCTATTAACATCATTATGGAAAATTAAAGTAAATTGTTTAGTATTTATTATAACAGGAGAAGAATGAAACTTATTTATTCTTCACAGAAACTTATTCTTCTTATAAGTGCACAGAAAAAATAAAGTGTTTATGTTGCCGTTATGACCAGTAAAATAAAATAAACTAGGCCTAACCTAAAATTATGTTGCTAAGCTGGTTATCCGAATCAGCTGTTTTATTTGTTATTTTATGCAGTTGATTGGAATGGCTATGAACATAAAAGAATATTTTTGTACGTAATGGTTTAATATTTGTTGTATCTTATGATTTGTCCAAGATAATTCAAAGAATAAATTGAAGCATTTTGACCACATTCATGGTTGTATCCCCAGGGGACAATATTAAAAAAAAAAAAATATATTCAAACAATTCAACTCAGGATTGTTTTTTTTTTATTCTAAGTTTAATAATCACTTAACTTTATTTATTTGTAAATTTTCTATCCTACAATAGTTTAATTATCTAATTATAATTAATTGCATATGTTTACTAAATATTTACCATTATTAAAATCAAGCTTCCTCTTTGAGCTTTTCCTCTTTAGTGTCAAGGGACGAATTATAAATTTGTACACACATAAATTCCAATTAATTATGTAAAAAACCAGTTCAATTTTGTCACTTCAAAATCACACATAGTAAAATTTTGACCACAGGAGATTCGAGTTATGATAATTAGTTAATCGTCTTCTTACTCTTGGAGCATGAGTTTAATTAATAAGTAAATTTCTATTTCTCCTAATGTTCTTAGGAGGTAATCGATGTATTTATGTTTGGTTTAATAATAAAAATCAATTTAGTTATCTATTTCAATAAACTGAAGCTACCTGAATGTTTAATCTCCGCAACATCTTGTTGTAAAACAAAAGTGGAAATCACGGAAAGGAGAGTTCGTGCTGAGAGGTTAAAGGCACTGTGCAGTCTGCGGCAGTTGGAAAAATTAAAAAACGTCCATATATATATATATATATATTGCAACGGATAAACCTTATGCAATGCGTGAAAAATTGAGTTGTGTAGAAAAACTGCAAAAATCAAGATTTCATAGCAGAAGTTGAGGTGCACCCTATACTTAACTAGATTAGAATACGACAAGTCCCGGCCAACTGTACTGAGTCAACAGAGATGGACTTTTGTCCTGGAACTTGTTTCAAGTTGCTTAAAAGACTTAGAAAAATTAGTTATTTTATACGGGAATAAGGTGTTAAATAAAAGTATAGAATTGATGAATTTTATGGGTAAATGTGAAACACGGGAGGTGGAGACACTGTTCATGGAAGTCACAATTTTGTAAAATAAAAAATGGTAAAGTTATAAAGAGTTAAAGTTATAGAAAATTCTCAAATTTCATCAAAATTAAATGAAAAAGATATTTTTGAAAAGAGTAAGAAAAGGTGAATAAAAAATGTTAAATAACAAATTAAGAAATTTTTGGTATTTTAAAAGTTAGATATAATTGTTAAAGTTTGAAGGTGAAAAAGCACCTGAAAAAATGAAAAAGTGAAAATGAAAAAGTAAACAAGTTTTAAAGGAGTAGAAGTTTTATAAGATAAAAATTTTGTAAATTGTTAATTAATAAAAATAATAGGTGAAAAGGTTCACACCTATGTTTTGCTAAAAATAAAATGAAAAAGGTGGTAAAATTAATAACATAGTGTTAAGAAAGCAATAGGGATATAAAATTGTAAATCTCAATCTAAAGTATCAATTTTAAAGTAAAATATTCAAATCCAAAAGTAAATGTTAAATTTGGCAATTTTACAAGTCCCAAAAGCAGAAGAAAAATCTTTGGACAGAATTGAAATTTTGGCTAGTAAACTATAAAACGATAACCAACAGAGAAGAAAAAAGAAAAAAGATTTTCCTTCAAAACCAGAAAAGTTTTCGCGAGGAAAAACCGCGGAAAACGCGATGCAGCACCATAAGAGAACCAAACGTCGTAGGACCATCACTCAAGTTTGAGAAGAAAGGAAAATGTACCAGGAATACGATTACGAAAACCGCAATTCCATAAAAGCAGTTCCAGGAAAACTACAAGGAAAATACGTAAGACAATAGGAGAGAATGTCTGTGGTGGGGAAGGCTGATAGCTGGTGGCAATGTCTAACTAGGAAGTTAGTGGGGGTAATACCAACCCAAAAACTAAAGAAAGTAATACAAATCGCATGGCGAGATGTCGAAAAAGGGATAGAAGAAGCTGGGAGATAGTTGGTACTCGGAAGGCAGCAAAACAGTCGATATAAGCAAAGTACAGCGGGAGACGCGCATCATTAGCATCCATTAAATCATTAGCGGATCATTGGATTGTCATGGCGATTACGATTTAGGAGATCACTACGGGAAGACGCTGGATTGTTAGTTATTCTTGAAAACGCTGGGAGGACTTGTTACTAGTAAGATATGTGTTAGAAGAATCTGCAAGGTTAAAGTAACGTACTTGTATTTAGAAGCAGTGTTTTATAAAGACAGTCGTACTAAATGTGCAAATCAAACAGTGAACATTTTAATTAATTATAATATTATGCAATATAATATTTCAATGAACAGTTTTCATAAAAATTTATCAAACGTAAATTCAAATTAAATAAATGAACAAAGACAGTGTAGAATCAGTTATCATTACAGACAGTGAAAAATAATTGAACAGTTTAAGTGAATTACGCTATAATTAATTATATAGCAGGTGCGTCTAAACAATTGTAGTCTACGATAATCACCGGACTGATGTAATGGCAATAACTGGAACATCACACGGACTTTGAAGTACTACTGGAATAAGAAGCGAAAACCAAATCAGGGAAGGCGCTAGAAGACTTCAGGGAATTTCTAACCAGGCAAAAACTGAGACCACGGGAGACGTTCAACCGCACCAACGATAACCGGACTTCAGGGAAGCTGTATTACCATCAACGTTCCTGGGAAAGGTGTTCAGAGTCCAGGGTCGCAGTAATAAAAGGTCTGTCAGAAAAGTTACGATATCCCCTATTAAAATATTGCCTGAGTTAAATTTAAATAATTATTGATACTGGGTTGAGATAATAAAGTTAGGTTTTTCAAATTATAAACTTATAAGTCTTTTAAATTAAATAGTTAAAATCATTTTCATAAATAAATAATTAAATAATAAATATAAAAAGGAAGGAATAATTAAGTATAAATAAATAATAAATGGTTCTACCTAAAAGAGATAAAATCTATGTAAATAGTAAATTTAGTTTAAAATTGATGTTTTTGTAGTGGAAAGAACCACAAAGAATTTTTGAGTTTTTTTTGTGAATAAATTTTCTTTTGATTTCAATTAATATAAATAATTTACCTTGCTCAAGAAATTCCTATTATCTAAGTATCCTGTATGATAAGTTGTTTTGAGTGTATGATCAATATCGAAGGGCTAAACTGCAAAGTTGGCAGTTCCAACGAAATTTCACAAAGCACAAATAATTTAATTATTCTAGGTAAAGTTCCACTGTTCTCACTCCTCAGAGATTTTCAAATAAATATAAAATTAATTACTGAGCTGAGCAGATTTAAATTTAATAGTAACTTGAATAACTGGAAGGAATTTAATAAAATATTTTTATTTAAGGTGACTATAGACATAGTTATCTTAACCAGAGTTATATCACCTAGGCTATTAAAATTAATTTGCCTTATACTTCCAGTAGGTGATATAATCTCTTTATTCTGTGACAAAGTAGGGAAATCCTACAGACAGACAAAAACGATAGCACAAGTCTGCCATTGCAGAGTTAGCGTCGGGGAAGACTCGACGTTGCAGAGTTGGCTCCCGAACGTCGTTAAAAGGTCTGTCGTTGCAGAGTTGGCGTCGCAACGTGGGGCCAAAGGAAAACAAAAGAACGCCCTCAGCGTCGTTACAACTCTGGTCGTTGCAATATATTACATTTCAAAGGTGTTTTTGGTTGCAAGGACATATCTCCCTTAATTCTTCACCAAAATGAATTATTGAAAAATAAAATTGTATACCACTAACACTTTTATTGTAACACTTGTAACCTAATATAAATACATTCAAGTCAATGGCCTCTTTCAGGATGATCATACTGTTTGTGCATTAGGTATGCTTACGATAAACAATACCATGCAAATAACTAAATTAAAAACTACAATAGTTCGATTCATCAACTCTTGTTGTTTACTCTTTTGCCGTTACACAGTCATGCCAATACCTGAAAGAGTGATATTGACACGTGACAGCACCACTATTGTAAATCATGTCTTTGTGTTGAACGTCAAACACAGATTCTCATAAGAGAGTTTTTCGTACATGCATAGTTTTCAATTAAATCACTTTTATATTGCAGCGCTTGGCACCCCTTCCAATCATTGCCCACCATGTCTACATGCTTCCGGTCAGAGAATTGGCTATCGGGATTTTAACTCCACAAACAAATAAGTTAATTATCTTTTTGCAAATAATATTTTTATTAATATACAGGTCAAATATAATTTTAATAAAAAAAAAAAAAAAATATTGTACTGTTTTTGGATAGAAAATATATAAATTTTTAAGTACGGACATGCAAATGAAAAAACTAACAGATTCTTATTATTATAATAAAGTATTAGAATTATATACCATACCATGTCAGACATTAAACATCCTTATTTATTATTTATCGAAAGTATTTTTTGTCGCTAAGCGAAATCTATCTTAATTCATTCTTAAGCATCATTTTAAACCTTAAAATTAATGTTTTCGTTACAAAAATGTATTAAAAATACTTTTTTATTATACTTCTTCATTAATGGTTTCTAATGAAATACAGTTAGAATGTTTACATTCTGTACGCAAGTGTAATGTACCTCGCAAATCAATCAAATTAAATCAATGCGTTACAAACTGTTGATAAACGTAAATGAACGTTATCAATGTAAATAAATAAACGTAATTTACTGAACTAAATCAACGTATTAAATTTGAAAAGTACTCCTAACTTGTCAAATATTCACACGGGTCAGCTAGTACTAAATATTTGTACATTTACTTGTTTCGCATCATCTTAAGGCATACAAATTCATTCAAGTGCTGTACAAAATAATTTGACAGGTTTCAATGGCATCATAACTTAAATAAGAACAGTAATAGTGACACCTCGTGGGTTGAACTACATTACCCATCCTGACGTCCCATATCTTTGCATTGTATACAATTAACATAACTTTAACACATGCAGACAACTGTTATAGGTGTTTGCTGATTGTACCTACTTGCACAAATTAAGTTTTAGGTTTATTGTTATTGCTGATAATATTTTTATTATGTTTACATAGGTCATATTAGGTTTTTTACTTCTGTAATTAAGGATCTGCTTGAATATTTCAAACTAGCTATCATTTGTGTATTCAAGGATGTCAAAAAAAAAATAACGTTTTCAAAGCGTTTACAAAAACACTTTTTGCACTAACGATCAAAACAAATATATGACGTCGTATTTAAATTTCCCGCGAATTTAAAACAGTAAATATTTTTCAGAGCATTAAAAGTCAATGTCAAAAACTCGGTATTTATTAATCCGAGTTCGGCTATTGACGTATAATACTCATTTTAAATCTGTCTCTTTTGTATACTGACCGTCAATCACTAAATTCCCTTGCAAGTATGTTTTCCATAAATAGACTCGAGGGTTTTTCACCAAGCATCCAATTTTTTTTATAAAATTGGTTGCTAGGCAACTCTATTGTTCAGTACATATCTAAACACTTCCAGACACCCTGATAAGGCTTATCAATGATTTCACCCCGTTTACACTAATAACCAAGGGGTTTATTCACCTACTTCAATACCTTTATTCAGACAATATATTTGAAACCTAAGTGTGTAAGTTACATCAAGTGTGTCATATTATTTTCTTCAATAATAATAATTTACATGTCCTTTGTCCTTTGTACAGTTCTCTAAATCTGAAAAGGTATAATTCCTATAAAGACAAGATCTGGAAGGAAGTTATCCTTTAAGGCAAATTATAACAGAAATAATTTTTTATTTGTATTTTTATTTATTAGGAAGTTTATTTTAAATCAATAATAATTTAATGATTATTTTTCCTTTTGGATATTACGGAAGTGTAAACAGCTATTACCTTGTTTTTTAATGTAACATGCTATTTTATTAAGCTTGTAAAAAACACTTGTTAATAATTTATATCCCTCTTCAAACATATATCAGATGATAACGTCAAAAAAGAATAATAATAACAAACTTACTATGTGATGCACTTTAATTTCATACTTACACCTTAAGTTTAGGTTTTATTTTGATATTTTAAAGGAAGGTTGGACGCGCACTGGTAACTTGTAATACCAGCTTCTAGCTTTGATGAACTTGTGTAAGCACTTACTTGGTTAGTTAAATTTTTAGTTCTTTTAGTTGGTTTATTTCTCTGTTTGTGTTTGTGCATAAGAATTATTTTCTCAAAAAACATTGAGCTACACTTTTCTATTTTTTTAGGGATTTTAAATAATTGTATATTTTTCAATGTTACTAGTTCCAGAGCACGATCTAGGGCTTTTATTAAGGGGCGAACTTTGCCCCCCCCCCTTCGCCCGAAGCTTTCCCCTCACTCTACCCACCAAAACTATTATTATACAACACGTATGTTAAAAATAGTACTTATATAGGATTTTTAAGTTGATTTATAATAGTGGATGGTAGAGGATAATAGATAAGTTAAATTAAACATCAAAATGTTTCAAACCTGATTTATTAGTAAATTATAAAACTTGATATCAACTTACATTTACATATTTACATTTACTTTGCGTGAGTCAAAGACTTGTATTACTTCATCATAATTAATCTTAGAAGCACGTTTGTGTTCTATTGAGATAATGCTAAGGTTTGAAAGTCTTAATAGTTAAATATATAAACGTTTAGTTTTCTTGTTATAGTCTGATTAAAATAACTTCAAA
Organism: Philaenus spumarius; assembly: GCA_018207615.1. Classification (NCBI taxonomy): domain Eukaryota; kingdom Metazoa; phylum Arthropoda; class Insecta; order Hemiptera; family Aphrophoridae; genus Philaenus; species Philaenus spumarius. The sequence continues at coordinate 25,378 of JAGFPH010000355.1, forward strand.
CCTAGCGAAGCGGCTGCGGCGGCAGTACAACCTCAACTTCACAACGGTGATACACTAACAAAACGAGGAATTATATTTTGGAATAAATACAGTAGGGTTTAAGGATTAATACTACATACAAGTGTAGTGTTTCATTGGCTTGTGATGGTTGGTTTTGACGCTGTCAAGTTTTATTTGTTGAAAAACAGGGATTTTAAGGGTCAATAGAAAAATGCCTGTTTTTTCGACATATAAACTTACTACATGGCCAACTTTCTCTTGTGTACTGTATAGTGAAAGTCAGTCACTAAAACTGTGGATTCCCGTTCAAGTATGTTTTCCATAAATATATTGTATATTTATGGTTTCCATGAAAATATTCGAAACCATAATATACTTGAATATATACTAGCTTCCAATATTTTTCTATAAAATTGTTTGCTATTCAACTCTACTTTTCTGTACATATATATTTAAACGAAAGGGATTGGTGAAGTCTTGCCAGATTTATGAGAGAAGCGTGGTTTTGATGGTCCTTGGTGTCTGAATTTAATTTTTAAAGTTCAATTTCCTCTTATAGCAACCATATTATATAATGATGGGTAAGAAATGATTTCTGTGACAAACTTTCATTTATGTTGTTCGGTAGTTTATATGTAAAGGTAGTTAATGTTAGTTAAGTTTTCAGTTTAATTTATGCTTCATGTATAGTTGTAACTATTTTAATTTAAGTTAAGATTATTATTACGAATTCATTTAAGAATAAGGTGTGTTTTTTTTTTATAGTATTATGGATCAACTGTGATAACTACTTAATCTAAATATTGCATTTGAGTACCAACCCTTCTGACGATCGATAGTGCATTGTAGTTTGTTGAAGAAAAAAATGCAGTTAAAAATATAAGCACTAGTTTCATTTCATTTAATTTCTTTACATATAGAAACACTTTCAGACGCAGATATATATAGATATAGATTTCACCATATTTGTATAACCAATGTATTTTTTCATCTACTTATTACTATCATTCGGACAATATATTTTAAACCTCCGATGCTTTTCTTCAACAAGAATAACGTACAGGTCCTTTTTCCTTTCTACAGTTCTTTACATCTTAAAACCAAATTTTGCTTATAAAAACAAATTTTGGCTGGAATTTATCTTTTAAGGCAAATGGAGGCAGAAAAGATTTTTATTTTTATTTTTTAGGAAGTTTATTTTAAATCAATATTTATTTAAGTGTTATTTTATTATTTTGATATGACGGATGTGTAAAATAGATATGAATGAATGAATGAATTTATATTTCCCCCTTAAAAATACAATCGGCTATACAAATATATAAATATAAAATCTTATATAAAATTATATACATAACATTATAATGTCTGATTATATCCTACCATACATAAGTTTTTTAATTGTTCAATACAATTTAATTAAATATATATAACGTTTACTATACAATACTTTACATAAAATGCCAACATAATACAAAAAATCAGGAAATTAGGCAACCCCGTTGGCAAAGCCAGTTTTTGAGTTTACCTTCAATAAATTGTAACAAGATTAAGAACAAGAGACTGTAACTTAAAATGTGATTACTTTCAAGTAAGATGTTATTTTATTAAGCAGGTAAAGAAACACCTGACAATCATTTATATCGCGGTTCAAACATATAACAGAGATGATTTCGTTACAAAAATCTTATTATGAAAACTTAAAAATTTCTTTTGGACAGATATTTTTAGGATTTATTTTGTTTGAGATATTCAATGCTGAAATTAAAAATTCCTCTTAGAACAAAAACTAACTGTGGTTTGTTATGAAGAATTATGTTGTGCAAGTTATATTTTATTGGTAGGATTTTTCTTTACGAATGTTTGGTTTTGTTCCCAATGTTGTACTTATTCATTAATAATTAGTTTTAAGTTTATGGTTTTAAGTTCTGTTGCGAGTATTTATATTCGTAGCCGTAATAAGTGGTTGCTATTTTTTAAGTTTGAGCTGCTTTTATCTCTCGTTTACGATTTTCCGTTGCATTGTGTTTAATTTTGTATGTTATGTTTGGTGCTAGGCTATAATAACCAAATCGGTTGTTCTCTAAAATAAAAAATGTATATACAAATAAAATGCTGACGTACAAATATTATTAGTAATATTATTTTTTCATAATTTTTAGAAAGTTTGTAACTAATTTGAAAATATTGTTCAAACCAGTAATACTACAGAAGTAGGTAGCAAGAGTATACTAAAAAACAACCGAAGAAAAGCGGAGTATAGTTATGGAAAGTATGTAACAGTGTTTCAAGCAGAGGTAGTGGCAATATTGAAATGTAACAAGAGTGTATGGCTAAAGGATTTAATAATAAACACATAATTGTATGGCCAGACTGGTGTAATGTATGTAAGCACACACAAACTTCCCTCGTCCGTATTGTGTAATGTTAGAAATTAGTTGAACTTCTGACCAGGAATCAGGCAGAGGTGGATGGGTTATGTTTAGGCGGCGGTTCACTAGCGCGCCGAGGCTGCAACGGTACGTGTACACAGAGCGCACATCCATATTATGTACGCTCTAAATCCGTAGTAGGTGCGCGCACGCTTTAAATACATTTTCCACACTGATATATAGAACTTTTATGGGATATGTTATGTTTTTCTGAAACCTTATAAACTATAGAATCAGGGGGCAGGGGGGATTGTTATAATTTTTTTTAAATGGTCATTTTTTTGTAGATGGTTTATTTAAAGTAAAATATATCGACAAATCTCTCATTTAGGCATTTTGAGTAAATAACTTGTCATTACTATTTTGTACAAGCCTACTCAAAGAAGAACTAAATGTGAATACAAAATAATGAATGCTTAATAAATGTATCTTTTCCAGTCCCTATGCATTTCTTTTATTTGGTTTCACACTTCTGTATGATGAAAGTAAATTTATAATTTTATATATGCAGGCTTCTTCAGGTTTATTTATGTAAGCAGCAATATCCTTCCAAGCTTTGCTCATTAAATCCTTCTTCATGTAATTCCCATATTTAGGATCCCACAATACAATTCAATTAACGAAAACATTTTCTCATCAGACCAATTCAATGTTGCAGGGTTGGTGAGCGAAAACTACCAACTTTCCACAGACACGGCTGAACTGCAACTGAAAATTCCTTTATGTTCAATAAACCGACAGAAGAAGGATCGCGACGGACTGTTGCAGCAACCGCTCGTTTGAGGTATGTCGACCTGTACAAACTACTGCTACATACATTTGCAGACTTTTTGTTGCAAGCTCGGCGCGCTAGTGTATCGCCGCCATAAGAAGAAAGGTAACGATCAGGCGGTATGAACTCAGAAAAGAGTGTCATTAATTGTCCCGGTACTGGTGTGAGGAATAAATATTTTACAAAAATAGATGAAATCAGAGATCGGAGATCACTGGTGGAAATGCTTAGTTTGAACACATAAATTGTCATTGGTTGAACCAGATTAGAAACTTTCTAGCTACACAAACCAAACGAAGCAAAAGGAAAATGTTAAGCTTCTTACCTTGACATGGGGCTTTCAAGAAACCTCTGATTACCATATGATCATTCCAAGGAAATTTGAAATGCAGTATATGTAACCAATACCAGGAAACTGCAGAACATAATGTGAACATTTGGAGAATAAAAACAAGGAAGACTATTGATCTTATGCCCAAATTAATTTCCAATAGTAAATGCAATCTAGCTAAACAAATTCTAGACCAAACCAAGAGTGTTGAATGAATATAGGTAGGTGTTGATAATTAACAAGCACACAAAACATCTTAGGTCTAGTGAGTAAAACTTTCCATACTAATAATAATACTAGTATGATTTTACAGGTATCCTGGTTGGACAACAAACAGCCAGGTTTGCCAGCTGCAGCAAACCTATTAAAAATACCTGTATTATGGTCTTTCGGAGATGTATTATAACTAATATTGTGAATACAGCAGACAGTTTGACAAGAAGAGTTAGCTTAGGCAATCACCACTGTGTTAAAAACACTGTGTTCAAATCGTCCAATTAACCCCTTCCTTTTTATTGCTTACAATAAATTAACGGAACTTTGAATATATCTTCTTATGTAAAATTTGTTAACACACCTGACTCTCTGTGATGATTTTTTGAGATGGAATGAAAAAGTTAAATTATTTAATTTGAAGGTAAGCCATACGAAACATTATTGTAAAGCTTATTAAAAGACCAACTGTATTGCATTTAAAATCTTACTAAGATTCCAATTTATGGAATCGACATGTTAAAATTGTTATTTTTTTATTGAAACTCAAGAGCAGAATATTGATTTGTTAATTAATTACATGTATAAGTAGGTTTTTGTGTTAAAGATAATACATTTTAGTTAAAACAAATAAGACGTACCAAATTCTTAACCCATTTTTATTGCAAAAATGTTTCCCTACCATAGGTGTTTCAAATGTTGATTGTTGTATTGTATTGTATGTGTCATATCTCAACGACGTAAGAAATAAGTTTTTTAAATTTATTTTAAGATTACCTTTGAAGGTTGTAACTAGATATCCGACATTCAAACAAAGAAACCGAAAAATACTGTAAAGGTTCGTAACCGAGTTTATTATTGAAAATTCATTATTAACTCTTACAAAATCCATTATATTTTTGTATTAAAAAACATTTAAAAGATAAAAGGCTAGAGTAAAATTGTTTCGACTTTGTATTCTAGTTTTTGGTAATGTTGAATCCATTGAAGACAACAACACTGAGGTTAGCATCAAAACTAATTTAATCAGACAACAATGATGGAGTTGGGTTTACTTACAATGCGTGACGGGAGGAGATAGCTTTAGAAGTAGTTTGGTTTTGGTTCAAATTTAATTTGTATTGTGTAACTTTATATTCAACATTATGTATAGAAAGTTAGACTGATCAATACAGTTTCGTTCTTTAGAGGATTTATAGGCAAATCAATTGTTTATAATTCAAATATTTCACCAATTATAAAATAATTTAAAACATTAAAAAATTCTCTAAAAAATACCAAACTACACACAAAGTTTAAAATCCAAAACGTTGCTGAAATGTTACAAATATTTTAAGGGTAATTGCTATAGCTAGCATTAGATCACTTGACTCGATACTTGTACTAATTTAACTTTTCCCAGGTACAATTTATTTTTTTATATTTACTGTATTACACTTATTGCGTGCATAAAACTAAGTCTTATAAACTTGGAGATATATAAAAGTAAATAATCCCGATGAATAAATACTAAGATGGTTCTTATGCTTAGAAAATTGAAGGACATATTTGATTTCCAATGAATTTAAATCATAAGCTAATGCTTATCTTCTAGCATAGTCATACAAAGGTAGCATGTGAGGAAAATTTCCAATTAATTAAATATTTCCTTTATTGGTAATAAAGTTTAATATAGGCCATAATTTCTTTTAAAGGTGGTTTTAAACCACACTAAAGTATAGATAAGATGGAAAAAAAGTCATAGTTACGAAAACCTATAAAAATCTTAGAAAATGTTATGTAAATCTGGTTAGAATAGGTTTTAAAAATAATTCTTACTTAGCCACAATTATTGTATAGTTTTGATGATTTCAGTATTCATTTGATTACTTTTAGGGAATCTCATATTGTAATAGTGTTTAATTGTAAAACATAATTTAATTATAATGCTATTATTAAAATTATGTCAATATTAGAAAGTGTTTAGTGCCTACTTAAGCTTGCTGATGCTTTCCTACCAGCACTGTTAACAGAATAAATTACTATAATAATTTTAAAAAATGAGAGAAATGTACAAAATGAAATAAATAACTTTACACATTTTTAGAAAAGACCTTTAACAAAAGTTATTGATTTTACAATATTGTTAAAACTATTTTATAATAACTGTGAATGGGGTACGTTATTTAAACACCAAAGAAATAACATTTTCAATTAAAAAAGCTGAAAGTGAAATTCAAAATGGCTTGTTACAATTGAGGTCTAGGAATTAGGTTTCAGAAAAAGTAGTGCTAGGTTTGTTTATTAGTTAACATTGTTAACAGGAGTTGATTGGTTTTTACAATAGGCTCTAAAATCAAACAAATCCATTTAATTAAAAGAGACATATTACCGCATAAAATGTATATTGATGAAACCAATTTTTACTCTTGCCTACATTACCTTTTTTTTTAACAACGCAGCAATAACAAACAATAAATCTAATTATATGCTAAAACCAAAAAAAAAACCAACGATAAAACAATAAACAATAAGTTATAGTTTTATTGTTGTATCTGAAGATGGAGACTTTGTCGTTGAAACGTGTTTGAGTTAAATACAATAATTAAGTTGTGAGATTCTGTGTTCAGGTTTAATTCTATCAATATACCTTCTGTCAAGTCAACCTCAATACTTATTTATGCGTAAACGATCAAATAAACTAGCGTCGATACAAAAACTAACTAAGCCACAATACAAAATACAAAATTACAAACAGAAACTACCAAGGATAAACAAGAATGTCAATCAACTAACTATAATAATAACAACTTTTAAACTATAATAAAAAAACTGAAAACTTAAACGAAAGTCAATAAGTGTTACAATACATATACACTGCAAACAAAACACGTTTAAATGTTAATGTTAAAAAAACTATATCAATTCATGACAAACAAAATGATTTTAAAACTTTGAACAACAAGCAATAAAGGAACCCGATCAACGATAAAAAAAACACAAACTAAAACTGCCAACAACAAAAAAAGACGATAAACTATAACTAAGAACAATAAACGAGAAATTTGGAAATGTATTTACAAATTAATTATTATTAAACAGAGGATATTTTTAAATTTTAAATCGCTAGATTTGTTAAACATTAAAAACTACTATATTGTTGCGAGTTACACAGTTTTAGATGTACAAGTTCACTGTATACTTATTTCCTAACACATATATAGAACAATAAATAATCCTGATTCACATTATCAGTGACACAAAGCCTGATAAGCTGCTGTCCTGGAGTCGTGATTTGTTTATATGGAGAAGCAACAAACGTAAATGAAAAATGAAAAGGGAGTGATAAGCATAGTCGTTCACGTTTACCGAAATTTGCGTTGGGAACACTGTCAAAGATTTATAACTAACTAGGGTAACTGTTCGGCTGACCTAGACAAATTAAGGGCAGATGATGAACTTAAACTGCATTGCATTTACAATTATCGAACTAAAATAAAACATTTCCAGTAAGCACTAAAATATAGTTTCGGAACTATGTTAATTTAACGAATTTAAAGTCAGTACATAAAACAATTCCTTTTCATTACGCAAAAACTTTGACCTAATCTCGCAAGCATCCGGACCCAGGGAAGAGTTACTACCATATCACACACAAAAAATCCAAGTGCCTCTTGTAAGACGTTTTTAAGGTTATGCCTTCATCATGTAAGATGTTGGTATGAATAGGTGTATTCACCATGTAATTTATTTTTATTTATTTAAGGTTAGTTTTTAATAGTAATTTCGAAATCTATTTAATTTTATAAAAGTTTCGAATTTAGGAGGCTTCCGCTTGATTCGACTTATGAATCAAAATTAACTTGGCATGCCAGATGACCCCAAATTAATCAAGGTTGAAATAAATACAGAGACCGTTTAGTGGGTTGGTTATTTTATATTATGCTAATTACCTCAAAAATTATTTTCAAATTATCCTCTACAATTTATAACGTTCTAAATGAATTGAAATTAACAAATAACAATTGCATTTTAAAAATAAATTAAATTAAAACAACATTAAATTAGCATCGCACTCAAACTTAAGGTTTTAAAGTATCATAAATCCCTTCCAAAAAAAAAAAAACACACAATCAAGTTGTACATTTACTAAAGAAAGCTGAGCTAGTGGTGTTATATTCAGCTCTCCTAAAATGTATCCATGGTATTTATGTAGTATCTAAATCTTTCTTGATAACTAATACATGATAAAATATCTATTCAAAATTTTAATATCTTCTATTAAAATTGTATTAATTATATTTATTTGATAGTATAACTGTTCTGCTTTACTTCATACCTTTTTAAAGCTTTAATAAACTCTAAGGGCTTCCATTAGTTTTACTAAATTAATTGATCAACTTATTGCGATTAATCGGTAACTGATTTTAATAATCGTTTATAAAACCCTCTTGACAGCTAATCCTAATAAAACAGTTCCGACACAATTATATACATTTTAATTAAACTTTAACTTTTATTTTATAAAATAACTTCTGAGCTATGATTTCGTTTGGCCTTAATTTTTAACCTTCGAGATCTGTTTTACAGCAAATTCAATTTTACATTTACTTATATAATTTGGGTTTTCCTTACTAACACGCTCGGCACTTTCTGGATATATTTATTTGTTTTCCCACTTTAACACTGGACTTTATATCCTAGGGTAGTGATAGATCCCTTCGATAATTTTAGCTTAGTTTAATGATTATATTTTAGGTGGATGATTTATCTTCTATTACTGTTAATGAAATGGTTTTATGCAATGGTTAGGTTGAAATAAAATTGATGCACCTTGAAAAGATTTGTCTAATTGTTGATGGCTTGAAGTT
>JAGFPH010000355.1:38148-48716 GCA_018207615.1 Philaenus spumarius
ATTTTGTTATAAAACACTTAAATATAGGTACACACACTTAAACTTAAAATATTATATACACTGTTTAGAAGAAAACTATACTACACATCACGCTAGTACTAAGAGATCTGTGCTTTTTCAAAAACAGTTTTAAATAGGAAAGATTTTGAACTTTTGTTAAAGGGGAGGGTTGGTGTAAACTGGGTAAATACATGAAAATGTCATGGAAATTTAGATGGGAATTAATAAATTAATTTAATTTTTAAGTTATTGGTACAGTAAACAAAAACGTGTTTAGGGAGAGAGTTACATAATTTCTTGAAAGGATTACTGTAAATAATTTATAAATGTAATTAATTTTAATTGTATAGGTGGTAATAAATAATAATGTAATCATAAACAATGTGTGTTTTGCCAATCCAGCTGACGGTCAAATGACCATTGCTGTACAGTACTGTGTAAAAAGAGTTTGTTTGTTTTTTATTGGTATTTTTTAAAGTTAATTTGTAAAATTTATTTTTATGTATTTTATTAATTGGTAAATGTTAAATAAAGTACTTTTTCTATTCTATTCTATTCTATTCTACTACACATCGCGCACACATTTGTGTAAAAATTACACATAACGAACACAGCAAATCCTTGTTTGCGTAAATAGTTAGTGCAAGTCAATCTGCTTCTGCTAGGCGGGAAGCATGAGACGGTGTCAGTGACGTCATCTGAGCTCAGAGTTACTGCGCAGCTGTCTCGTGACACATACCGTGTAGTTCTAGTTACCGTGGTACAACCCATATAGGCCTACAGAAAACATACTGCGAAGTATTAACTTCAGTGATTACTATGGCCACAGCCAATCCGTTAAACTGTATATACTCGCATGATCCATAACTCCATAAACTCGATCAGTTTTCTAACCTAAAACCATTTGTTTGTGTTAAAAGACACCATGGTTTTGGCACCTATAACAATAACGAAATACACATTTATTTTAAACATTCCTTCTAAAGCTCAACAGTCGTGAACTTAAAATGATTTTGTTTTAAATAGAAACAACGGACAAAAATGTTTTAACAATAAAAGATGCACATGTTAAATCTACGTCAAACAGAGGTACATTGTGTACTTCGACTTGCAGAATGTATCACGAGTAGCATATTGTTGATTGCATGACCTACTTCAGCACATACCACTTCAGGGGTTCAAACAAAAGGGATGCATCATGTAAAACAATGAGTAGCAAAATAGCAACCACTTTGAGCGAGTATTTCTTTTTACCTGATTGGCAAACCACTATAGTGGACAGATTATTGTATTTAGTTATTTATTTTCCAAAGCAATAATTTCGTTCTTTAAATAATTCTACTCAAAAATTGTTTATACAAGTTTTGAAACTGGTTTCTGTATTTGGAAAACGTTCTTAAGACATATAATTATAATAGTTTAATTAACAACACAAACACCATCATGGTCTCTATACCAGGTGACCAAAAAGTCTCCCCCTCCTTAACTTTGGAACAAGCTTCGTGATATCTCTATATGACACCCCTGAAGTTGGTGGGGGTTCAAAACATCAAAGTTTAAATAATGAAAAAACTAAAACTTGTACGAAAAACTGTTAAGGTATAAAAAATAAAATGGCCCATTTAAAGACAAATCGATCGATGTACCACTTTGTATCATTTAGTCAAGGATAACTGAGAAAATGCAATAATTCTGGGTGAAAATGGTTTTCGGTGATTACTACATTAACGGAAAGTGAACACGGAACTACTTTCAATCAGAATTATGGAATTTTTTTAGTTAACCTTGACTTGATGATTAAAATGACAACTCGTAAAATTTTTCATTAAATTAACTATTTTTGTTTTATTTAACCATGTTTCCTACTTTAGATTTTCCGATATTCAAGTTTAAAAATTTTGAACCGTCGCCTTCTTGAAACTGATAACTGCAGCACAATTAACTTTTGCACTTTGGTGTAAACCAATGTGATAAACTCCGTGCTGACCTTCATGAATTTTTCTTAAAACGTTCATGAGATTATAATGTATTTCAATAACACACAAACTGACGGACAACTTCGAAACCAAGCAAGATGGGACACATTCATGTTATGTTGTATTACTTGCTAGTTTTGACCTACTGAAGTTTGGTAGAATGGTTGTGAAACACCCGCTGTAATACTCTAGTATAATAAGTAATAATTGCTTCAAATGGTTCACAAGGAAGTAGAGTATAGGTAGAATATTGGCTGTAAATTAGAAATCTCAAAGTCAGCAAGGGATGACCACCTAGACAAATAAATCCAGCTTATCCAGAAACACCCAAAGTTGTATTGATAGTGATTCGGTAGTAAAACAATCTATGAAAAATAATTATGACAAAACTAAAGGAAAGTTCTGCGTACTCGGACTTCATCCAATCCTCATTTCGCTCGCAAAATATTTTAAATTTAATTTAGAACATATTTAAGTAGAACGTTTGACTTTCTTGTGAAATGAATAATTTTACATTTAAATAAGTTAATTGAAATGGTGGTGGTTTAACCACCATTAGTCGCGACTTTTTTATAATCGCGCATATAGATTTTCCTAACACGTTTGAATTTTCTTTATGTTAAATCTCAAAATATTTTGCTATTATGTTATACTTTGTATTGAACTGCTTTTAAGAACAGTAAAAATATTCATTAGGTAAATTCCTAAGCAGTTTTGTGTTATCCTAAGATACAGTCTAATGTGCCGAAAACGTTGACAGTTGTGCAGTATCCGTTGGAGAAAGATTCACATAAATTCTACATTAGGTTAATTTGAAAAAAAGAACCCTTCAAGGAGGCTAAATTAAGGATTACTCAAAATGCTGGTTTTTCAACTTTAAATAGATTAACCGTTTTTCCCTGGTGCTATAATACGGTTTGGAATTGCATAATTAAACTTTCAAAACATCTTAATTTCCATAGTCGAATCAAGAAAATCCATAGTAAAACGGGCAAAATGTAAGTTACATATTTTTAAGTCTATATAATTAATATTGATCCATGCTATGCCTAATCTGCAATTTAATTGTAAAGTGTTATTGATGCAGTTGACTTAACTTACTTCTCTATCGATTATTGCGTACAGCTGAACATGAAAACGTCAAAAACGTTATTTACATAAATCCTTTTGAAACATTTTTCAACCAATAATCGACGATATTAATACATTTGGATATTGAAATTGATATTGAAATACATCTTGAAATTGTTCATAATTTCGTACAATAATAAAGGCTAACCAGATACAATCGATGCAATATTACAACTATGCAATAATACTATGGATTGAAGAAACATGTTAATAGAGTTAGATATAACATGGTAGCAGGTATCCGTGGCTTCACTCTCAGAGGTGGTTAAATAAATGACTATAGGTCAATATTGAGCCTTTACCATTGCAGGAAATAAAAAAATAGTTCTTATCCGAGTTCTAAAGTCCAAAAACGCGAAGTAAGTTTCATCCAAATTGATCTTTGTTACCGGTAAAATATATATTTTGTAAAAAACCCATTTGTTATCGTAACTCAATAACTAATGTAAAAATTACATATCAGATGTGTTGAAATGTGTTGTGTTTTGTAGGAGTACATTAACCATCAAATATTATACAAGACACTTTTTACCCCTTATAATTATTATTTTCATTTCATAAAAATTTTATTACTTAAGTATATAGCACATTATGTGCTAGTTTCAGGTCACTATCTTCACAAAGAGTGCACAAATTACTAGAATTCGAAGGGTAGTTTCCCATTTTACCCGTCAATCTCAAGTCATCGAAATGAAATGTTATCTAAGAATGTTATGTACATAATTTCAGCTCTGTAGCTATTACGAAGATAGTAGAATCTATATTTATTTCATAATGGTAGTTTTTTAAACACTTTAGATGGTAGTGACAGAAATTGAATGGGTTTACTATTCATGTAGAATTTATGAAATAAATTTACCTATTTTAAGCTCTATCAGGGACATATCGGGGGATACCAATATACCAAAAGACTTAAATAATTAAAATGAAACATAAAACAAATTAAAGAAATATTCTAATATTCAAAGCAAGTTAGTTAAGAAGAAATCTTTGTTCTAAACACAGTTAACAGATTACAACTGATATTAGCAACACACGTGTAAACTATAACTATGTTATGTTCCCAGACATTTCAATCAAGTTAGCTGCATTAGACGAACTTGCTCTGAAACAAGTGAAACGACTCATATTACATTTCACATAGCTTTAGCGAACAATGCAGAACAGCATGGGAATGGTCTGTCAAGAATTCACAAATAGACAAATATTTTTTTTTAAACTAAAGGCCAATAGGGAGATGAGTGAAAAATCTTTAGCCAATGACAAACGATTTTTTGAACGCACGCGGAGACAGGAGTGGGACGAGAATCGAGGTTTTCGTCAAGAAACTGGTGGAGGATTAACACCTAAAAGCTCATCAACATAACTAATTACATTTTACCTTAAAATACTATAGTTTAAAATCAATCATAAAGTCAAATCAATCATTAAGTCAAGTAGCTAATCAAAAGAAATCAATCATCAAGTCAAATAACTAATCAAGAAAAGTCAATCATCAAGTGAAAATCGATCAAGTTAAAATCAGTCATCAATTGCAAAGTTCATGCAGGAACCAATGGATAAATAGTGTTTAGTGTATTTGCGAATGTAAATAAAATAATGTAAATAAAGTATTAAATAAAATAATTAATCAAAAATATAGTATCAGTTTAAAAGTGAGTGAAAGGGGAAATCAAAAATATGTAAGTAAATAAACAATTTAAATTTATGTTAAGACAGATCTCGAGGTTAAGCAAATCAAAGAAACGAAATCATATCGAGAAAATTAAAGTAAAATCATATACAGGTAGTAAATGGAATAATATATATACACTAATCAAGCAATTTTTTCGGGTCTTCTTTAAAGAGAATTAGCTGCCAAGGATTTGAAAATACCTAATAAGCAATTGAAAGAAAATTCTGGTTCAATTTAAAAGGTCAGAAACTGCTGGTTAAGTTAAGGGTTTAAAAAATAATTATGTTAACTTAATTAACAAACTTTTAATTTAAAATGTTGTATACTATATTTTGTTATTAGCCCATTTTAATAAAGAATAAGTTTTATATATTAAATACTAAGGAGACTGCATAGCAATTAATTAGTACAGTTTCCCTTAACAACATTATAAATTAAATATAATAATTATCAAAATATTATGGTAAACTTAGTTTAGTAAATTCAGTAATTTATAATTAAGTAAAATTTAGAGACAGAGACAAATTTATAAATTAAACATTAAGAAATTGTATTTTAAATAATTTGTACATTTCTTAAGTAAAATTTTCATTTCAAAAAAGTATCATGTTAATTCAACATTTGTTCAATAAATTCAATACAAATTCTAAATGTTATTTATTTAGTAAAATTGTATCTATCGAATAAACAAATGTCATGCACCATCTTTTATTATTAATTATACATTTAATTCTAACTATTAACGTCTCTGAAGTTATTTCAACCAATGAGTTGTGAGTCAGACCTCTCAAGCCAAGCAAAGATTGATTCGTAAGTCGGATCTGGTGGAGCCTCAAATAAGACAAACCATACATGGTTTGAAGATTATAAACCTCTTAAGCTAAGCACAGTAAAATATGTAAATTAACCTTACATGATAAAGTAGCCCAAATAAAAATATTAACCTTGCAGCCTTACAGATATCTAGCTTCATAATGAGAATGAATTGTTTTAGAGGTTGTTATTAGGGTTTGCACCCATTAGGCGCAAACAATCAAACTATGAGTGCTCTAAGAAACCATCTGCAAAATTTAGCTCTCTATACTAATGGGTATTAATTGTTGAAAAATATTTACCCCATTTTAAACCATTATCAGTAATCAAAATATTTTTATGACTAAAAACTCCCGGCACTAATGAGGGCAAATTGTGAAATTTTCAGTGAAATCAGTCGAGTAGTTTTTAAGTCTATATAAAACCCACTTATAAACATTGCCTTTATATATATATGTGAAATAGTAAACATTGCATAGTCCTGTTCAACACTAAAGTACTTTCACAAGTATAAATAATAACTGAACTTATAACAAAGAACATTATAAAGTTTGGATAGAATCCAATTACTCGATGTTGTAACTGAAACCATGTAATTAGCTTTGCGTAGTTGCTTTAATTGTTATGTCTTGTGCTTGGCTAGAACTGACTTTAATAACATTTGTAGTGAGCTCTGAGCCGAACAATATGATAGTATGTTTTACTCTAGACAACTTTACACAGGTAATACAATCATTGCAGGTTAACCAATCACACATTAATTACAAAACAAAACGTGTAAGACATTGAGTCAATTTATAGTTGTTATTACAAATATAAAATTCTGTTACAACAAAGAAAAATATAATCTAAGAGTTACATCAAAATGTAAATTACAGATGATTGCACTATTTTATTATTTACTATAATTAGGGATATATTCATATATAAAATGTTCTTCTGTAAAGAAAGAAGATGGAACATTTATGGTTTCTGCAAAAACCAGATAAGTCCATAACATCTCCTCCAAATTAATATAAGTGCACGGGCATGCTATAAAAATACCTTAGTGTATGTTACAGCTAAGCTGGCACTTGACCACTCGACAGAACCTCTCTACTAGCCTAAGTCAAAAACATTGTACAGGCAGTCCTCATTATACTGGTAGATGCGTTCCGACAAAGTGCCGTGTAAAATGAAACTTCGTATAACGGGGACTATTTATAGACTGGCGCGATAGCAGAAAGCTTAGTATTGATTTTAGTAATTAAATAAACGGTTTTGTGGCTGTAGTATTAATTTTAGTGGCTGATTTCTCAATTAAATCAGTACAAATAATATAGTAAATTAAAATGTGTACATAAGTAAGGTGCTTTACATATCACACATTATAAATAAATACAGTTAAAAACGATAAATTCAGTATAAGAGGTTATACAAATCCAAAATCTACACAGTACAATGTTTTCAACCAAATTAAAATTACTGTAACATATTTTGTCAGCAAACGATAGCTTGATGTGACTCACCGGAACATTTGATGTTCGCCGAACAGTGTTTTGCCAACTTCCACCTTCCTTGGGTCAGCCCATCATGTCGCGCCTTGCCGGGGCTGACCCAAGTACCACCTGTGCTAGCTGTAACTACATACACACGAACATTCTACTATCAACGGTAGTGTAGTTGTACAGATGACAGTGGTCTGGTCCAGAACTCTAATGATGTTTCTCTTATAGAGGAAGAATAATTGGGCCTAGGAAAAAAAGGTAAAAGAAGACAAGATTAAAAATATAAGAAATACAAAAATTAGATTCGATGTAATGTTAGAAATTTTTATTTTTTTAATATAGTATTTTCTTATTGTAAACATAAAACGTCTGACCAGTAAGACCTTCATTACAGCTATAAATCTACCAAACACAAATCAAAAATTTAAAAACCTCGGACACATCAACTAGATACAGCTGACGATCTTCAAACGGCTGAACAGATTTTCTTGAATCATAGGTAAGAACACTCTCGATCAAGTCAAATTTAAATAAAAACTAAACCAAAATCGGTTCACCCGTTTGGGAGCTACGACACCACAGACATATACACAGAAACACAAATACACAAGTTAAACTTATAATACTCCTCTGTTGTGTTATTACAGATAACCAAGACAGCAACTAAAAATAAGAGAATGTTATTAAAATGAAGGTAAAAACATATTGAGTAAACCACCCTTTCCCTCGCTTGTATGGTCCTGACGCGGGCTCATGTAATAACACACTCTGGAGGTTTACGTAGAAACATATGATTGTAGATCTGAACAAGCAGTTGTAAAAATGTGGTAGATTTTTTTCTGTTTTTTACTTAATTTTTACTCATTAAATAACTTATTGCCCATTAATTAAAATTAAGTTTTAAATACAAACAAAAACTAATTGAACACCCCGAAGCAAGGTTACTTTTAAAGTGGTTTTAATACACACCTAATACAAAACGGCTAAAGAAAACCCCGATTGTATTAAATAAATGTGTTGTGCAAATATGATTGCTAATAATAGTTACAATTTCAAAAACTACCAAATCTATTTAGACAAAATTTTCATTGCAAATTATGTAAGCTTTTACCAAAAAATATAGTAACAACTATAAACAATACAGCTTCTCAGAAACATTCGTTTGTAATAATAGTTTAATAATCTGCACTAAGGATGACGACTTGGTTCTTGAAACGCAGATAGAAGCAAAAAGTACTTTAGTGAGAAACTGAGATAGTTTCTTATTTTGTAATTAATTGTTCTCCATAGTCAAGGTATTTTATGATATAAAACATAGTATTGCTATTTTTATATAAAATTTAATAGAATTATTTACAAAAATAATATCTTACGTTAGTTTATTTACAAATTTAGTTTTAGTTACTTTGAAGAATGACTATTAATACACACATAATCGTTTGCACAAGTTTAACAAGATAATTAAATAATTGGAAACTTTGAAAATTACTGCAATTTGAATCGCAGCTAATATTTTTAACCTATACCTAAAGGTTCATTTGAATTAAATTTTTGTACGTAATTTAAAATGTTCGCAAATAAATCATATAAATATATAAAGTTTACATAGATTTTTTTTTAAACTAAAACATTGATTTATTGATTCAACGAAGAAACTAATCAAATTGTATACGGGCGATTATTCAATTATACTTTAGTCCTATTGTATAGTTAAGCTATTTCTGACTAAACTTCTTAATAAAGTACTCACACTTTGTATACTATTGCCAAATATAAATTGTCCTAAAACTCTTTATATTTTATTATACTAAATAATGTTCTAGTATGTATTGTATGTGATAAATTAATAATCCTGTATAAACAAACTAATACGTTCCACCTTAAATATAAGCTATGTTATGTTATTTCGTTCACAGTTGTTCGAGAAGGGATTCTCTGCAATAAACATACACAAAAACTAAAGCTATAGTTAAAATAAAAAGTATACATATATATATAATTTATAAATACGAGTATACCTTGTGTATAATAAGTATTAAATAAATGAACCTTGTTTATATAACAACATACATTCTATATATTTAAATATTTACCCGACATAGATGCTGAGCTTTAAATTAGCTTTACTCACAGATACGCTAAACCAGTGCACTGTATTTCTGGAACAAATCTCCCTTAAATAAATAATCAACACATTTCCTCAAAACACAAGTTTCCGTTATACGACAAGTCCACTTTGCTGCAGGAAATTAATTTACATTTCATTTGCTTCACTAATACTGTACTTCAACATGGCGTGACTAGCTTGGGTATTCTAAATACAAGATAGGGTCATTACAGAGCACAAAGACACTACTTCACTTAGGCCGTTTTGTACCGTCTTCCTTTCAAAGTTTTGATAGAAGATTCGCAAAATTTAAGACGAAAACCGACTCAACCGTTTTTTACGCTGGAGCACGCTCGGAGGCAATTTGCTCACGTTAGCTAGATCTCCGATTTCCTTTAGTATTTTCATAAACCATATTTTGATTTTTTGTTGTTTAATATGCTTTTGTTGCCTCCATCTTTATTGGGTATATATATTTAATTTTTAAGTTTTGTGCACTTTTAGCAACTTATAAAATAGGTTTTTTCTACAGTTAGTTAAATAAAAACGGCAGTAGGCCTACTTGAATTTTATTACAGAAATACAGAAAGAAATATACAATTTATTTTGTTATATATATATATATATTAAAATGAAAAACCTAAAGGTTATCATCGCCTGGAAATCTAAAGCATTTACCTAATACTTTATAAATTAATTAAATAAATTGAGTACAAACAGGTACAAAAATTTTACATTTACACACAGTACTGAAACTAATTAGCAATCAGGATAAAATTTGTAAACAATAACAACTTGTTACAGGGTTTTAAAGGGCACTGTGAACGAGTGTCCTACCTGCAGCTGGACATGAACGACTTAATAATGTGGCCACAATCATTTTTATTAAATTTTTACGACGAGTTTTACCCCGATTTTGTGTGTGTTAGTGTTACGTGTTCGTGTATGTGTTAGTACAAGCCTGACGAAGCCGACAGTGTTTGGTGAAACAGCGCTGTAGCTATAATCTACAATTAAGGACTTAAGACAACTAATACAAGGTAATTAAAACGATAAATTAATATTGTGTTGCGGCCATCGTTCAGTCCACCCCTGTCCTGGCGATAGTGTGTCTCCCTTTTCGGGTGTTCCATCAGTCTTCTTGCGGACGTACATGGCGTTGTCAAGATGGATGGCGTGGAAGGTTCATCAAATAAGGCGGTACACTTATAGTTTACTTAAAACGTTTATTCAAAGCAAACATTTCCTCTCTGCTAGATCCGTACTAACTATTCCAATGGCGAAGGCAAGATCTCCCCCCTCTTTATAAAATTGAGTCTACTCGTGTAGGCGTTCACTCCTCTACTAACTTAACTATTCCAATGGCGAAGGCAAGATCT
>JAGFPH010000355.1:48726-75121 GCA_018207615.1 Philaenus spumarius
CAAGATCTCCCCCTCTTTATAAAATTGAGTCTACTCGTGTAGGCTTTTACTCCTCGACTAACTTAACTATTTGTTGGTTCTTTCCAACTAGAGTCCCCCCTTCCCCCATTTAAACTGAGTTCTGTTGTCAACAAACTATGTCTTAGAAAATATACTAGGTCCGCTGTTAGTGGACCCTTTATTACTAACTTGTTATTAATTAGTATATTTATTACTACGTGGTGAAGGGCACCTGTTACAATACGCAAAACCTTTATTTTACTGGTTTTCAAAACGGCAATTTGAAAATTTTAAAGTCGTATCTTCCAAGCATATTTGTGTATCAATCAATGGTTACTATCACGGATTCAATCTTGAAGAACTGCAGGGTGCAAAACGCCTTAGGCCGGGTCTACACTATGCGTATTCTCTGCATGCGGAACATACGCATGCGTATTACCGGCAAAACTGTGTTGCGTTCACATTGTACAGATTTTCGGCGTCTATGTGCGTATTTTTTCTAGAGGTCTTTAGTTTGTACCAACAGTTGAAGTGGTAGTATGCTTTCTAAAATAAAATTTGTTCGCGAATATAAAATAAATATAATAGAAAATAAAATAAAACTACTTTGACAACTCTACATGTCATGTATTGAATATTTCACCAACTAAAAATCATCCAATCGCAATAAAACAAAAGCCGTTGGAAAGAAAATGATTTAAACTTTAACTTTTGTGCTTAAATTTTTTTTTCTAAAACGTATATTTACAAAAATGTAATCATCGTTTTAAAATTGTAGTTTTCAAAACAACAACTGCAAATATCACTACGCAGCTACCGATAATACGCACTGTGTGAACGCTTGCTCAGGAATGGCCGTTTATCCTATATCAACTTCCCGGTAGATAGATTTCGGCACCTTGATGCAGACGTGCGTATTTCCGGCAGCATGCTGCGGGGTTGCGTATTATACACACAGATGTGGACGCTTTAATTATTTAAAACAATGTGTTGTAGACTTACCGAAAATACGCAGCCAAAATACGCATCTGAGGAATACGCATAGTGTATACCCGGCCTAAGTGGATCATGATCCCGCACTTATTGAATGGGGTCTGACGTCTATCGCTGTCTCAAAAAAACACATTTGTTAGTATTTTCAAAACATAAATGAAACATAATATTCACACACAACAAATGCATTAAAACTTTTTGTACAATTTCCCTGTTACTCCTTCCTCAGTGCAATAATTATAAAAAATTTTAAAACTCATTAGATCTAGTTGATAACATTTTTCAAATTAGTTTCCTTTTTATTCAAAGATAATAATGCAAGTTTTTTTTACCAATACATGTAATGTTAGTTCCAAAAAGATATACTAAAACTTGATGAAACTTGATGGAATACGCTTATTGGTGTTTGAGGTGTAACAATTATGAAAATAATATCCTCATCACGGACTACTTATAAGATCTAGAACAAGATGTTTTCATTTCATCTCGGGAACCGTCAGTTGCGTCTGGTCTGCGGCTATACATTGCACCATTTTATATTTCTTCTCTACTTATATTTAATCTGTTCTTATTATGTAGTTCATTTTATTTACTTTCTAATACATTTTGTACTTGCACCTTCAACTGGGTAAAATTGTTTTAGTTTCATGATACTTCGTTTTCAAGTGACTTAGAATAGAAATAATAGCCTATTAAATATTACCTGTTATTGATCTATCATGTGACTTATATTTTGATTGTTACTACGACGCTTTTCGGGACATTAAAAACACCAAACAGAATTTAAACACGAAAATACACAACACTCAAAACTCTTTAAAATATATTCATGTGGCGGACAATTGTATTTGGTGTGTATCTTTGCGTCATCCGTGGTACACTGCCTAACATCAATGGTTAACATTGACCCTTTTAGGATAACTTTGACACACACGCGTCATAATGGACACTGTGGGAGTTGTTTTTATAGAACTTTTAAAAGTAATCATAGGTCGAAAGTTCTATTATTTTAAAGGTCTCTTAAATATAAACATTAAAAGCAAGAGTAGACCTATCATGTGCGTTTCAAAATGGCACCCCTAAACGTAAAACAATTAAGTATTTTTATTTTCTCTCAAAAAACGATTTCATTCTGAGAACTCTATAAATATATAAACTTTCAAACAATACCCAACTTTGCCGTATTGTTAGACCAGGAATATATCTACAGCTTAGGTCGACATGGAGTTTTCTGCATTGTGTTCAGAAATAAGACTACATATATAATGATTGACGGCTCGGACAGAATTACATCGGATCTCCAATAACTCTGGGCCCAGAATTTCAAATAGCTCTGTTCACAAATCTAGACCATTCAAGAGTTTGAGAAAACATATGATTTTTCGGTTTTTACCCTTTAACCTTTTACAAGAAACCCAACAATATTCTATTGAAATTATACTTTGGCGCCACCCGGCCTATCAGCGAGGGTTTTCCCTAGCAGAGCCGCCAACGAGCATCGGTCATATTTTCTGATGTCAGATTTGTATTTAAAATGATGCACTTGGATGCATTTTAAGCAGCCCCCATGCAATTCTTTCCGAGCCATCAATCACCACCTTAGACCTTTTTATGTAGACTTTTTCCTGATTAATTTCAGAATACAATGCAGAAAACTCCATGTCGAGCTGTATCTGAATATTCAGTTATTTGTTCTAATTTCTCTGGTCTATGTTGGTACATTTTACAAATGTTTACCCACA
This sequence comes from Philaenus spumarius, assembly GCA_018207615.1. Taxonomy (NCBI): domain Eukaryota; kingdom Metazoa; phylum Arthropoda; class Insecta; order Hemiptera; family Aphrophoridae; genus Philaenus; species Philaenus spumarius. The sequence continues at coordinate 51,462 of JAGFPH010000355.1, forward strand.
ACTGCTTTTCTATTTTTCATTCACTACTCAACAGCAATTTTAAAATCATGGCAAAGTCAATGATATCTAGAAATAATCATTAAAACTCCAGTAAACACTTCGAAAAAATAAATAAGTGGTTTTGTATTAACAAGCAATAAAAATTAAAAAAACACTTATTACCTTTCCATTTTATAATTTCATACAACTAGAAAATTTTTAGTTTTAAAACTACACTACATACTCTTTCAATGCAATGAAAACGATTTACTACAAAAATTACCTGATGGATGTCTCACTTATTCACCATTAAAATCTCCCGGCGTGTGTCTAGGCTATTAACCTATTTTCCGAAACGTTGCATTTCCCAGGAATAAATAGTTGGTATATTTAATCATAAATAATTGCATCACCTCCAAATGGCATGCGGACGTTTTGAATTCTAGTATATTGGAATATGAAACAAAATACTTCATCTATGTTTTGTAAATTGTAATTTAAATTAAAGACACCTATACTGAGGAGATAGTATAAAGAGCAAAATGTTTTCGTTTTCTTAACTGTAAAAGAACTCATCCGTTTTCGATGAAATTCCTATTAATTTTTAGGAGTTTCTGTTGCATAAATTGTGATACAAGGAGAAAAAATGTGGGCCTCGAATACAAGTCCCTTTCTTTACAACATGTTTGCTCCCTGTGTTTTGTTATATTATTATTTGAAAAGGTATAGAATTAATCATAACCTGAAATCTAAGATATAACTAATATTAAATTTCTAAATAAAAATCTTGTACAAAATGTGAACTAACCAAACTTGAGCCTGCTCCCAAATAATAATCTTACCAAACAATTAGAGCAACAAATTAAATCAAAGTATAAAATCATAAATTGTGGAAATTCCACAGGGAAATAGCCTACATGCAAGTTTAGAGCATTAAAGTAAACAGCAAATTATACTTAGAACGCTGGAAATCTTTCATCAGCAAAGCTACTCATTTTAAACTGTTAAATTGATATTTGTTTGTTTTGCTATTTATAAACCAAAATTTCATTCGTCATTATTTGAATTACCTCTAGTTTGAGACCAGCCTCTTTAGATTTATATAAGACGGTAACTGTTCGAATTCCAAGTGGGATGTTGATATATATGTACATTGTTATTAACTTTTATTAAAGTAGGCGGACTCACAACCCAGCTGATTAGTTTTTGCTCTGCAACAAAGAGCTCTACAATAATTATGCTTATGTTGTATTATGCAATTTATTAGAAAAATGTAAAGCAAAGCTAAACAATGTATTTAATAAAATAAAAAGACTTATTTTTTTAAAAAATATGTGCTTTTAAAATATATACAATTCCTAAATTAAATCCCTTAGGGACTATAAGCCAAACATTGCAAGCAAAGGCTCTCCGTTTTTCAATGTAAATACATTTTATTTATTTTAGTTTAACCTTAAACAATTTTACCACTGTTTTGGATCTTAACCGTTTACATTCATGTAGCTGTCGTTACATAGTACATAATACATTTAATGTGGATCATATCTTTACACAATTTGAGGTTAAACAAAAACACATTTACTTGCAACCAATTTGTTAAATTAAGAATCAGGTAATTATTCTTGAAACTATTTGTTTAGATTAGGTGAAAGCAAACAAAAGATTTACTGTGTTATAAGTCAAACATCTAGTGTTCCATATTATATTGTTTCCATTAGTTGTTAATATAAAAATTTGTTTGAAATGTTGATTAATTACATGATAAAAATATTAATTAGGTAATTACAACGCATGCCGCAATTTGAATTGTTGTGGTTGGTCATGTCTACTTCGATCTCTGGCGTACATTAGCTATTTATTAGCCACCACTCAGTCGTCATTTCTCTGAAAATAGTAGAGTATACAATAAGTATAAAACTTTGCATTTACTTCGTCGAGAGTCACCGCTGGGGTTGGTGAGAGCCCCAAGGTCAGTGGAGCCCTAGAAGGTAATAAGAGAAGAACATTTCATTAATAATAATCGTTTTTAAAGGTGTATTGTGTTCTTTCGACAGGGTTGAGAAGTCAGGAATATACAATAAACCCGGTTTCCCGATTAGGAAAATGAATAAAATATTTATTTACTATTTAAATCTTATGAAAAATATTAATACTAGTAACAAATATAAATTCAATCTATTTTTGTATTATTTGTTTTGCATTATAAAGCGTTTTGTATTATTATGGTTATACTTCAACAAGGCTTCTTGAAAACTTGCAATAAATATTTGAGAGTATAAAACTTACAACACTTCTTAGAAATAAGTCTTAATAAAAACTAACACAGAAGCGGATAACTTTGCAATTTGTTTGTATTAGAATCTTATTTCTTCAGCGTAAATAGTTTTAATGAAGTTGCACTAAGTGAAGTTTGAGTGAAAATGAGAAAGACAGTTAGAATAATCTACAATTTTATTGTTACTACATTAAAAACATCGAGTTACTACAGACATGTAGTGCAAACGTAATGAAAGAAACTCACCACATATCAGTACAATATTTAACAATAAACAAGAAAAAAACGAATATATAGTGTTTTGTGTTAAATGTCAGTGTGAAGCTGCAGTCAGTGATACGGTGAAACATGTCGCATTTATAAAAAACAAGGACTGTTGAGACATACATAACCATTTATTTAGAAATAAAGTTATCCAATAGCCTATAATGAATTCCGAGAAGAAACCACAACTGCGTTAAAACTAATACGATTGTATTTATTTCTAGAAAAGTCAATTTCTTGCTGTTTTTCACACTGTGTTGCTCGACCAATAAGTTAATTTATTTTAGTTTCTCTATTTTATGCATCCAAGTCACTTCAATAATTGAAAATGATACAGAGAATTACTAAAAGTATTTTAAGTGTTATTTTATACGTCGTAAATAATAAACATAAGTCAAATGACGGATTCAATAACGGGTTAAATAATTTTAGTAATCGTATTTCATTAATTTATTTTACCTCGGATACTCACATTTTAATACGATAATCACAGTTTTAAAGAACAATAAATGAGTATAAGCACTGATTCTGTATTATAGGCTCAGAGGTATAAGTCAGCTGTTTAATTTAAATGATTTATTGATCGAAAGCATTTCAATGCGAAGCGAAAGTTTCAGTGAACAGAACTGTAGTACAATTTATAATCCAGTTGATTAAAAACTGTTGAATCACGAGGAATTTGTAATGGCCGGTTAACACAATTTTCTAAATTGTGTATAGCAAGACTTGTGAAGCTGCGTCCATAGTTTTCATTTTGGCTTATACAATGTATTTGGTATATTACCGCAATGCATCAGTGCTCTAAGAATAACATGAAGATTCATTGTATACTAATGATTAAAACAAATGCAGTAAATTACTTAAATTTAAAGACTTTCCGTTTTATAGTGCGTTTGAGTCAAAAAATACTTAAAATGATCATGAAGGTATCTTTCACTGCTAGGTTAAGTACGTCGGATTCCATTAATTATTTTATTTGTAATGCAGAGCTGTTTCGGAATTCCGCTAAAAGAATGCAATACTACTGCAGCGCGGTGCAGAAGATTGCTGAAAGCTTGAAATTCCTTCTTGGATCTGCACTGGCTAAATGATGCATAAAAGAAGGGTTTAAAGAAGGATGCAAAGTTGAAATCGTTAAAACAGTTTCCGAAAATAAAGAGTGCCACTATAGTTCAGTTACAGTCAAAAAACTTTTATTTATATAAATTCTTATCTTCTATAATAACAACAACAATTACGAAAGCTAACTGACATTATTGCAGGTTCTATAAACAATTATCCCGAAAGCTAACTAACAATGTTGCCAGATATATCAACATTAATCACGAAACTTAATTTACAATATTTCCAGACCTACTAAAATACATCACACACGCAAACTTACAATATTGCCAGTTCTTACAATATTAATCATGAAAGCTAAGTAAAAATATTGCCCGATTAATAAATATTTATCACGAAAGCTACCAGATATATTGAAAGTGTTGCTAGATACTGGAGGGAAATCATGTTAAATCATAGTCTATGTCAACATAATATTCCCATTTATAATACAGTACTTTACATACAATTTATAGTTTTCATACTGGCATGTAGATGTTGCATTACGGTTTATTGTGTCAATTATTACAATGGTCATAGGCTATTTCATACTCTGTGATAATATGTCATATATAGTTCAGATTGAGACTCGCTTCGTTTGTGCCCTAACTTTCTTTACTAACTTACTTAATTCAACATTTCGAAGGTGGAATTTTTACACTATTTTTTGTTGAAAATAAAAAAATATTAAACGTGTATTTTCAGTACTGCAAATTATTGCAAGAAACGTCTCTATAGTTTATTTAACATAACTTTAGTATTGGACAGCATTGGTGGGCCTATCTACACCATGACAGCCCGGTACCAAAGTTATGTTAAATCAAGTATAAAAGATTTCGTCAGTAAGTAGTAAAACGGACAGACGCAATCAAGTTACATGATGGAACCCTAACCACGACTTATGTACGTTTCATTTCAATGCTCAGTTTAGTACAAAGCAAGTGAATTTACACAAAAAGACAACTAAGCTGTTTTGACAAAGTTTTATTTGATTACTACTCCATTGAGCACCAGAACAAGACAATGTAAACAAACATCGCAGTAAAACAAGACCCAAATTACCTAGTCTGGATGAAAGAGTCTAATAAGCAACACTACATGTCATGAGAAACACAACATAGCAACAGCGCTCTGGGTGACTAGTTAGAGAAGGTAATGTCAGATTTGAGACATTTAATTGTATGTGTGTAACATTGAGAAGAAACATGAGTTTGTAAACATGTATAACGACCCCCCGCGTGCTTTGCACGAAAACTCACATGCTTTCTCAGTTCCTACAATAATAATATGTAAAGAACGAATTTAACTTAGCCTATGTTTTTTATTAGTATGATTTTTAGTTACTATTCAAAATATTAGGTTAGGTCTCTAGGTTAGGTGATAACAAATATTTTGTTTCTTAAACGATAAACAACATCACAATATTAATTTTAAATACTATTCAAAATCAGTTAGCGTGAGAAAAAATGTATTTTGGATGTTTTATTGTTTTGCTAATTTTGTATCTCTTTCTACTGGCATCATTTTTATAAATTTTGTGAAGCTACAATTCTTTAAAAAATAAAAATGTAAAAGCTAAAATTCTTAAATTCTTTAAAAAATAATTGTTCTAGAACAGATTTTTAGAAAAATCTGGCTTTTTAATTCGTTGATTTTTTGTCTATTTTTTATTTTAAGGAAACTCGGAGAAAAATTTACAACTAATAAATCCCTCAACTATGACCCCAGACAAATTTATATACAACAAATAACTCTCTATATAATACAAGAAATCAGATAGCTCACTTTATTATAAAATAACGGTTACATTTATTAATAAAGAAAGAAACCAGAAAAACCTTTACGATGAAAAACCATGATATATTTTTTTGCCAAATAAAAAACAGATAACTATCTTTATAATGAAAGCAGCCAGATAACTCCCCTTACAATAAAAGAAAACAAATACCTCTTTCTTTAAAAGCCTGGTTAATTCCTTTTAAAAGAAACAAACCTTAGAACTACATTTAAAATTAAAAACCCTAACCCTTTGCATTTAAATAAATCTGGCTGATTCATTTTCAAAGAAACCAACTTTAACCCTACATTTACAATGAAAGAAACCTAATCACCTCCTTTGCAATGAAATAAATCAGGTCGATTCTTTTTCAAAGAATTAAACTTTATAAATATATTTACAATGGAAGAAATAACTAACTCCCTTTGCAATGAAAGAAACCTGTTTGAATCCTTAAAAGAAAAACTTTATAACTACATTTACAATGAAAGAAACATAACTACCTTTAAAATGAAAGAAATTGATTTGGTTGATTCCTTCACAAAGAAACAAACATTGTAACTACAATTACAAAAAAAAACTATAATTCCCTTTTTAAAGAAAGAGACTTTATAACATGTGTTGAAATAGATGAATCATGGTTTGATAGCTTTATATGTGAAATATTGCATTAGTTAATATCTGACCTAAACACGTTATAGATGCATTGTCAGTCTGGGAATGTTTATTAATTAAACAACGTTTGAAATGCATCTCATAAAACTGGGAATTTTGCAGCGAAGCTTACGTTCATTAATAATGCCTCTGAATAGAAGGAATAAATAATTTTTAACGTCCGTGTTTTATGCCAGTTAGATTTATGAAAACTATGACGCAGAGTATACAGCGTGTAAAACAAAATACAGGAAAAAGATTCGAACCTACAAAGCGAATATCATTTATTATTATATGTATTTATTTTAAATAATACATGATATTCGCTTTGTAGGTATTCGCTTTAAACATAATGTTTAAACATCAAAAGTATTTTTACTAAATTGAAAGTTTTAAATTTCAAAATAAATCTCTTCCGTGTGGGAAGAGAGAAAAATTAAAACCAATTTCAATTTAATTTAAACATTAAAAGAATATATTGTTACACTACACGACGTCTGTTCACTGCCAAGGTTAAAAAAAATAACTATATTTTTTTTTTAAATTTACCTATCCCTTTTATTGTATGTGTTTGTTTTGATAAATACAACACATTGCATCCAATAACAGACAAAACAGGAAATTGTCAACAGTATTAGATCTTTTAGGTTATGCCTAAATTAATTGAACCAATGTGAGGTTTATTTATATGACTTTTAAATTATATTTTAACTTATAATATTTTATTTCGAGGTTAGGGTTTTATCAAAAAAAAATTATTTGCCTCTAACTTCCCTAAAACACAAACATTTCAATAAGTGTGATGGAAACTGTAGTTTATCGTTCCGTATGTTGCGATTCGTTTTTACCATATTGTGATACCAAAATTAAATATTGTGAAAATATATTAAATGTAGTTCAAGTGTTTTAAATAATTTTGCTTCTGAATGTAACTAAATGGGTTTCTTTAATGTGTAACGAAGTATAATATGCTGATACAAGACAATCACTTGTCGATATCTGAATAGTAGTCGAAACAACCTCCGTGAAAAGTGGTAGAACCTGACAGAGTTGCTGACGGAAAGCAAAAGTATACCTCGATCATTTGAAAGCTTTCCAGTAAGGAGAAAATCACAAAAAAGAATTGTTCACAAACAACCACACAATACCTGTAATACAACGTTAATAGTATTGGAGGCCAATTAAAATAGGTAGGTTTATTTATTCCAATTGTACAAGTGAAGTGGAATTAATAGCAAAGTTGTACATTATTGATTTGTTACAAATTGGTAAGAAAGAAATTAAAGTATGTAATGTAAAAAATTTTGAAATTAATAATATGTTCAAGAATATACTCATTCATAAACCATTTTGTGAATAATTTTTAAACATGACGACATGGTTTGTTAAGCTATTTAACAAGCGCGTAACGGAACTTCGTTCTTATTCCCGTTGTCGCGATGAAGTCACTTTCACAAATTGGTTTCCGATGAAGCCTGAATGATTCCCCTACTTTAACGCTCAACTGCTTTGACCTATTTCAGATACTTGCCACTTTCTATTATTCAGTCTAAATGGAACACAGTCCATAGTTGAGGAATTTTATGAGATGAGTAATAATATTAAAATATGGTCTGGTTCAAAAAATGAAACAAAACTGACCGTTTATGAAATCTACCAACAATAATGATAAATGTTGACAGTGTTACTAGATCTCTTTTGATTGAACTAACGCATTACAGATTTATTAAATTTGAATTATCTTGAGTGCAATGCTACATGTTACTATGTTGTGTATAATTAACCAAATATTAAATTTATAATTAATGAAAGTTTAAATGTTTTATTACATTCCATTTGTCTATTAATAAACAAAAGAGTTACTTAACACCGGATGTACGAGAAACGGAAATGGCTTAGTTTTTACTGTAGAGAACAATTGAAGCGGAAAAGAAAGTGGTGTTTACATATAATCGTAAATAGAAGATGTTCAAAAAGTCTCGTGGAACTCTTCAAATTAGTGGAATAAAGTTTAGTAGATGATATAATTGACTATCGTCTTATAATTCTCTATGGTTGCTTTAGCCAATACGTGAAGGCGAGATGGTATCTTATACGAATCTTATAAAATGCTAAGTTAACCTGGATAGAACATATTTCGAAATGATTCTCAAACACAATTGTATTGAATTGATGATGATAATTTTCCGGAATTATTTTAGTTAATTGCATGTTATAATATTATTTAATTGATAGTATTAGTAATTGATAATTACTTAATTCAAATTATATGAATAATAGCCAATTATTTACTATGGTGTACTCTTGCTTACCTGTAGTTTAATGGAAAAATAAGAGCAATAATTCAAGTAAATTAAATACGTATAAACAAAAATTAATAAATCTTATAATATATAACTATAACAAAATTAGTTTGTTGTTTATAAAATTACTAAAACAGTGTTAACAATAGTAGTCACCGGCTATTAAATAGTGTGTAGAGTTATTAAATTATTTTTAATTTAATTTAATTAATTAATTATTATTATTTAATTTAATAAATGGGAGAGACGGGAATTATTTAAAATTGACTGCGTCAATATCTTAAAAGTAGGTCTAAAAAGTAATATCGTTAAGAAAAGGTAGCATTCGATTTATTAGTAAACGTTGCCAATTAGAGTTAAATGATGTTTGCAATAGTTTGAATTAAAACTGCATTTAAAATAGTCTCAGAACTTAAAAAATCAATAACAGTTGACAACAGCTTTAGGCAGAAAACCCTTAATTACTGTAAGCGTTGGCTAGAAGATGTATGAAACCCCTAAAGAATATCCTGTCAGGGGTATATTGGTAACTACGAATATCCCAAAGACTTGTATAAGAAAAAAAATTAATCAACCCAAATCATCAGAAAATATTTGCTCTGAAAACAGTGATTGTTTAATCGATTTTTAACGGAAGCTAGAAACACACGTGTAAACCGTTATGTTACAACTCCCAGAGATTGTGTGAGGACAGCTGAACAAAAAAATATGAGACAAAATATTTTGTGAGGGAGCTGTGAGAAAAATATTTAAGACATACGTCTGCAGTGTTTTAAGATGCGTTTCACAAAGAATTGCCAAAACAACTGTATAAAGAAAAGGGAAAGGAAAATAGTAAAAAAATTAAGCTCAAATTTTATAAAAATAGAGATCCAATCATTAATCTCGCAAAAATCGTTTAACCAATCATAGCAGAATTTGAAAAGGTCGGTGAAAAAAGGAGAGAGAGATGAAGTCGATAAAAAGAGTTTTCTTTTTAATATCCATATACCAGCAACACTGGAACTAAAAAAAAACCACTTTAACATAATTAAGTTCAATTTTACCTTCAAATTCAAAAGTCGTTCATCAAGAAAACCATTTTTTAATCAAGTCTTGGTAAAATAATATACAATAATTCATTCACCAAATTGACAGCAACCTACAAAAAAACCGTATAATATTCCAGGAACCTCAAGGGATCGATGGTAGGATAAATTGTGTAGTGAAACATAAATAAATAAAGTGAAATCTTAAATGTATTGAATAAATTTAATAAATTGCATGTTTAAAGCGAAATTAAAGTGAGTGTAAATCTGGGAGAAATCAAATGAAAATTTGAATAAATTTAATTAATTTATGTCAGGACAGATTTCGAGGTTAAGCCAATTAAAGAAAATTAAATTATATACAGGAAATTAATTTAAATCAAATCCAGATCATTAAAATAAATCAAGTGCAGATAATAATGTAAAATAGATTCACCATTTAAAAGCTAGAACATTTTAGTAATTTGATCAGGCCTTCTTTATATTTAGAAGGCTCATTAGGTGCCAATAATTTAAAACAAATACTTTATAACCAAGTTTGAAAGGATATTCCGCTCCAATTTAACAATCAATAGGTCATAAACTGCTGTTAAAGTTAAGGCTTTTAAATACATAACTATTTTGACTTAATTAACAAGCTTTTAGTTATGAATATTTATTATGTTTTGTTATTAGAGAATTTTAGTAAAGAATATGTTTTATATAAATTATTAAGGAGACTGCATAGTTAATTAGTATACTTCCCCTTAGTAATACTATACATTAAATTAAATAATCATCAAAATATTAGGGTGAAGTTAATTTAGTAAATTTATGGTAACATATCATTGAAGTACTATTTAGAGAAAGAGTAAATTTTAAAATTATATAAGAAGAAATTGTATGTTAAAAAATGTGTACAGTTTATTAGTTGTACAATTTATTTACATTTCAAAGTAGTACCACGTAAATTCAAAATTTGTAAGTAAATTCAATTAAAATTCTATATGTTATTAAAATTGTAGCTGTCAAGTTAGTGATATATGATATACAAAATGTTGTACTATTAATTACACATTTGATACAAACTCAAAACGTCTCTGAAGTTATTTCAACTAAGTGGCTTACGTCACTTTTCATGCTAAGCAAATATTGATTCATAAATCGAATCTGATAGAACTCCAAATTACATGGTGTTATATTATCCATCTTACATGTTGAAAACAGCCTAAAATAAAATAACCTTACATGGTGAATGTACCTAAAATCAATTCATTTCCTTACTAGGGTTTTCTTTAAATCACTTGCTTAATTTTTATTCATCAATATCATTGTTAGTTTATTAGTTGTGCCAGTCTACGAAATTTTGGAAGTGTACTGGGGCCACTTAAAGACTTCACATGTATCAGAAACAAATTTATGATAAAATGACCCAAATTGGTTTTATGAAACTCTGCTCACCTTAGTTGGCGAAATCTAGATATCTGTATTGACTATTCACAGGCAAAGACCAAAAAAATAAAATTTTATTCTGTAATAGATTTTTATTAAGAAACTTTGTTTAAAAAAAAACATTATATGCCCTTAATAAATAAAAAAAGAATCGATACGCCCTTAGTTAAAAGTTACAAAATTTTATTTAAAGAAAACCCTCCCTAAAAGTTAATAAATAAAAACCCAACCTTTTTATTTAATTAAAGTTAATTAAAGTTTACAGATTTATACGATAATAAAAAAAAAATAACATTGTTGTAACTATGTAACATAACAACTTGGTTAATCGAACCACGGTTACTTATTATTGAAATTTTAATTGATTATAATTTTTTACAGGTAATCCGAAGAAAACATCAACTAACTTCAAGTAGGTTATATTGGAGCAATTTATTTCTTACAATGAAGAGGAAAGATAGAGATGATTTGCAACGTGGTATTATTGAGTGCACGAGAGTGTGTCTAGTGAATAGCATTCCTGCTGTCTAGATTGTATTACGTTCAGTGCGTGCATTATAAATCAAATCAATTGTTCGTATATTAGGTAATTTTACACACACTTACAGTATGGTTGTCGAGACACACTGTTAAACCAGTTGTCAGAAAACCATTAACCATTGATGAAATTAATTTCGTACTTTAAAGTTTACGATATTGTCATTCATGAAATTAAACCAAACGACTGTACAAAAAATGATTGTTTTTAACTTCTGTTTTCTAGAGAGGAAATTATTTCACTTTTAATACTGTTTGTGTTCTCTAACTAGAAAAAATCAAGCAAGTGCTTCTATAATTTCTATGAAATATTGACCGCATAACAAAACAAATCTCAAGTTTCCGAAGGTTGTCCTGTTTGGCCCTATTGTCTGACTACCTAGAACTCACACTAAAATGTTTATTTTTCTTTCCAGAAAATACTTCCAACCATTAAGAACAATATTTATGGTAAGAAAATCCACGACACAGTGCATCTCAGTGAAAGAGTTATTACTACTCTCACAATAGTGGCTCCGGACAGGATGCAACGAACAAGGCGAGAAATAAACTATCGATTCTATGTCTGCCGAGACTATAATGAATGGGAAACACATAGAAATGAGTTACGATTTGTAATAAAATTCCAAGTTCTTTCATTATTTTTAAAGCAAAATAGCTTCAAGTGAAGTAGTGACTTGCGGAATTACTATTAGATAGTACTGCATTTTATTATAATTTGTTTTGACATATTTTAGACTTTATTAGTAAATAATTTTATTTGTTATATTGTTATAAAATATATCTAACCTTTTCTTTTACCTCAAATAAGCAATAAAAGATTCAAAATCGGTATATTGCAAAAATTACAAAATCAATAGTGTAGGTTACTTTTTGTAGGTATTTTGCAGTTTGCTAACATTTCTTCATCATTTTTGAAATTCTGCTCATTTACAAAAACATTAAGAAACTTGGCATTTTACCCCAAGGCAATGCTTAAACATCAGTGACAGTTTCATTACAATTTGATAAATAATGTTTTAGTTAAATCGTATTAACAAACGCACAAGTCTTTCGTATGTTTAAATACGGTGTAGAAAATATATAATATGATAAAATTAAAATGAGATTATGGATAAACTTTCTAATTATAAGCTACTATTTTATGATTTCTCTTTTAAAAACTCGTTTTATATATATTATATATTAATCGCTTACAGTTTTGTATCATGAAATCTTCCCCCTCTCTACTAAATTGTAAGACAAATTATTTACAAACAAATATTTCTTAACGTTGTGCTCATAAAGGTCATAATTATAATAACATACGGGAATTATAATACGACTGATAGCTGGATTTGAACCTACAACCTCATAGTCACAACTAATATTCAATATAACTATTTTAAACACAGAATGCGTATCTTAACGTCCTCTCTGCTTATACTCAGAACAAATCACCTAAATGTAAATTAGTTGAAGGTACAATGAATAGCTTATATATTAATAGGATAGGTCTGTGTGCATAGCTAGGAGAAGCAGTTTAAAGTAGCGAAGTTTATGTCTCCATGGAAACTAGCAGTTAATGACGCTCACCCACATCCCACCCTACGTTACCTGGAATAGGTATGATTGATGGACGCTATTGTCTAAAATATTCTGACCTGTTTCAGTAAAATGATAAAGGTCTGTGAGAATTTTAGTCAAAATAAAATTTGAAAGGCATAACTTTTAAGTCCATACATATTTGTATACCATTTTGGAAAATGTATTACAGTAAACATTTTCGTAAACACATAAATTCGTTTACATTTATTTATTTCTTAAAATAAACATCTTCGTTTGAACTATTACATCAATAAATAAACGTATTTTAAATTTATATACCATGGTGATAATTTATCTTAAAAGTTATTTCAAAAAGTTCATAACTAAAACTAGGGCACTCTGAAACATTATTGAAAGTTTCGAAATAGTATCGTTACAGTATAACGACAATAAAAACATAATTATACTGCAAAACAAACTTAAACAAAGGGAAAAATGAAAAATAAAAATATAACTTTAAGAAAATATTAATTTATTTGTAATCATGTGTACAATAATAATAATAATGATAATAATAATAATAATAGTAATTACCTCTTATTTGTGTGTTTACAAAGCAATAAAATTGCTCCTCCGATGCATTTGGTTTAACCAAAAATTAAAAAACTAAAATTTTTTTTAGAAATTACGCCTACGAAAGGCGATTATATTCATAGCAATATCAATGGGTAGGGCTTTTAACTATTATAGCTCTCTAAATGGTTTTAAAATAATTAGTTTTTCCCAATAAAATAAACATTAGACTAATTAATTAGAGATAAGAACACATGTCTTTTATGCATAATCATCATGTTTTTAAAAAGCAAAATATTTATTATCATAGCAACCTGTTTAAAATAATAATAACAGAATAGGCTGTCATTGTATTTCCAGCTGTTAACTCTTTAATGTAAGAGTTAAATTAAATTATAAAAACGTTTATAAAACAAACTACCGTTTGCAGGAAAAAAAATTAACTGATTTTGCATTAAAAGAAAAACATTAACTCATTGTATTTTATGAAGGAACTTTTAAGAAAACAGGATGTTTATAAAATTCTAAACAAGTTCATTGTAGAAATTGGACATAGTCAATTATGTTTTATATAATGTGAGCTTTTAATATCATGTGTTTTCAATATTAGCTGTTTTCAAAATATTTAAACGTTAATGAGATGGATCAATGATTTGGAGTTTTATATTTTTCTTTAGAAAAGTAACTTTATTGAATTTTATGCAAATGTTAGCAACAAGTCTTTCTTACAACAGAAACTGCGTTAGCCCCTTAGAAGTTTATAAATATTAGTTCTCAGAACAAGTCATTAAATAAATACTTACATTTGTAAGAATAAAAACACAGAACACAATTCTCACAAAATTATGTTTATTCGTTAAAAGCGTTTCACTGACAAAGTCGTCGTCCTCAGTGACATTTTGAGTTATAATTAAATTATAACTGTTATACTTGTAATTGTCTAGTTATAATTTAGTTGTAGCTCAAATGTTACTGAGGATGGCGCGTTTGACTGATAAATGTATTTTTGTGAGAATTGTGTTCTGTGTTTTTATTTTTAGAAATAATATTTTTTATGAGGAAAGCTCGATTGAATTTAAAAGTGTTACAGTTTTAAATATAAATGAAAATTTTGAGTGTTTTCAAGTTAAGTTCTGCATCTTCAGGGTATTGTTTCTTGAGTCAATATGAGTAAAGAATCACATACAAATAGGACTGTATTACGAATTGACTACTCGCTTGGTTCCAGCTTGTAGTGAGTTTTACATATATTCATAAACATCTTCATTATAATGTAATTATTCGAAAGATCTACTTAGATTTGATTATACACTATGTGTTAACTACTATAAAACTTATAATAAGTATAATTTGTATGCTTTTTTGTGCGCGCACTTGTCCTGCTGTTGCCATGCCATGTCCTGCAAAAACCAAAATCTGATTGTTCCCATGTATTTCAATGTAGTAGCGCCCACTTGTCCTGTAACAGCACAAACATGCAACAGCAGCTACGGAAGGTCGGAGGAGAATTAGCCCAGGATACAGAGGATCCAAAAAGTGGTACAGCTTACATTAATTGCGGTAAAAGATTTTTTTCTAGGATCGTTAAGTAGGGTTTGGGTATGCCAAATCTAATTTTGCGACCTCGAAAGTGGGGGCGACAACTTTTGGGGGGCAAAGACCTCAAAATTGTCGGACCTTTTCCAGTTTTTCTCTTATAACTCGAAAACGGCGAATATTTTGTAAACAACGGTACTTTAATAAAATAAAGAGGACAAAATTTCGCATCGGTTAAAAAAAACAAAGTGCAAAATTGGTCCAGTAGTTCAATTTTTATGAGGATCCAAAATACAGCAAATTTTTCCAACTTGCCCAAAAGCTGTGTTTTACCCATTTTCAATGTGCTGTAACTTTCAAACATCAAATTTGATCAATACACCCCCCTCCCTAAAAGTTATAGAGCATCAATTCATAAATTCAAAAAGTACCGATTTTTCTAAATAGGGCTAATTTTGAAATTTTGTCTACTTATGAAGTAAAATTGGGGAAACCTTAAATTCACACTATAGAGGTTTTTGCTCTTTTTAAGTGTCAATGAGTCCGGGAATCAATTCTGACTTCATTCTGAGGCTTAGGTATGTCATGTGAATTCATCTAGAAATTGTTTTAAGGAATTTTTTGAAAGTTTTAAAATCTAAATAATTATTCATGACTTTTACCTGTACTGTTGGTTTCTTGTTCCCTACATATATTTGAATGCTTGAAGACCTTTATCTAAACGCAGTAGACTATTTATTGTATATACTTGTATATCCATATTATACCAAAGTTATCAGGAAAGAGACAGTTAAGTAAGTAGGCTACTTTTAAAAATAATTTACAAGAAAGTTAATACTTATTTATTTATTTTTATTTCCAACGTTTCACAAAAGTTTAAGAATTAAACTTATTTAAAGGAATGTTTACAATATTTTTTTAACTTGATTTTTCCTTTTTTCAATATAGATACACAAATTTAATGACTAAACAAGTTACACACAAACATATTAAATAACTTAGCAAGTTGTAAAAAAAAGACAAACTTTAACAAAATATTACAATAAGATGTAATTAGTTGTATGATGAGAAATAGAAAACTAATAGCTTATAGTGTCCCTGTAAATAAAGCAAAACTTAAAATTGCTTATAACTGGAATACAACACATAAAAACACTTATATCTACATACATAATTAAATTACAATTTATAATAAAATAAAAAACATTTACCTTTGCATACAAAAACATGAAGTCACGTTAAAGAACACTAATACACAAATACATACGTACTTAAACACGCATAACCGCAAATAAACAAAAGTCACCTCTAAGGCTAGGCCTGTGTATAAGATTGCAAAAAAAAATTAAATAACGAACAAAAAATAGATAAAAGAATTCGAGCCAACATATTACTTAACATTTTTCTTAAAATATTACCTAATTAGTGAAGGACACAAAATGTAAAACATATATATCAAGAAATAAACTTCATAATTAAAACGATGGGTATAATTTGGACTATATCATAATTTCTAAAAGAAAATCAACAGTGGAAGTTCAAGCAACCACTTCCTAAATGTTTTTAGAAAACTATTTTTGTTAAAACTGTATTTAATATAATTTGGTAACTGATTGAATGTTCTGGGTGTGATGAAATCAAAAGTTTTAGTGAAAAAAGTAATATTTAGTTTTGTAATCTTTAAATTTGACGAATTTCTAGGTTTTATCTTATAATCATTAACCCTACTTGGAATATTACTGCTTCTTATATAATACAGTTCCATTACCTTATAAATATACATATACTGTATTGGCAATATCCCGAGTTCCACAAAAAGAGGTTGGGGATGTTCAGTTTTTGATTTTCGCTTTATAACTCTAACAATTCTCTTTTGAATTATATATTAATTTGGCAAGTACCACCCCACAAAACAATTCCGTATTGTATTCTACTATGAAATCAAGCAAAATACACTTGTCGTAAAATATTTTGGGGACAAACATCCTTCAAGAAGAAAAATAATCTAAGAACACTAATCAATCTACCCTTCAAGTGTAAAATATAAGTTTTCAAGCTTAAATTACTATCAACAAAAATAGCCAGATAAGTTATTTTCCAGAACTACACTGCTTCACAACAACACATGTAGTATCACAAACTTAATTACACAATTAAACAGATACTGGAAATATTTAAAATTTTGGTCGATTTGATTGTCCCGGTTGAGGCTCTTCTTCCTCATGCTGGGTGGCGTTATTGGCTAGACTCAGGTTGGACATCGTCAGTTTCAGATTTTGACAGTTAAAAAGTCGTAGCTCTTCGGGGTCACGATTTGAAGTCAATATTTTGAAAATATAGTTTGGGGTATTGTTTTATATATTTTTGGATAGGGGAAACCCGATTTTCACAGTTAAAGAGTCGTAGGGCGTCGGGATAACGTTTTTGGGTAAAAATTTTAGAAATACAGTGTGGGGTATCGTTTTATATTTTTTGGGGTAGGGGAAACCCGATTTCGACATTTATTAAAAAAAAAGAGCCGAAGTCTCGAAATAGTATTTGAAATACATCTTGTTTTTAGCATTAAAATGTACATAAAACCCGTTTTTATATAAAAAATACTACTTTTTTTTATTAAATATTTTTTTAAATATTCAATTACAATATATAAATACTTAAAAAATATGCGAAGTCAGTCTATTTCAATTAGAACCGGCGTTGCACATTTTCGGCATCAGTCTGAAACCGGACTTCTCATATATTCGACGCTAGTCTATGAGTACTAAAAAAATTTAAAATTGGTGCTAGTGAACGTGTTAAAACAATTTCCAGATGCATTCAGATGACATAGCTAAGACTCATAATGAAGTCAGAATTAATTCCCGGACTCGTAGACATCGAAAAAGAGCGAAAAACCGATTGTGTGAATTTAAGGTTTTTCAATATTTTGCTTAATGAGTTAACAAAATTTCAAAATTTGCCCAATTTAGAAAAATCTGTGTTTTTTGAACTCGTGGATTGATGCTCTACAACATTTATGGAGGGGGGTATTGATAGAATTTTATTTTGGAAAGTTACAGCACATTGAAAATGGGTAAAACACAGTTTTTGGCAAAGTTGGAAATATTTCCTGTCTTTTGGATCACCATAAAAATCGAACCACTGGACGAATTTTACACTTTCTTTTTTTAATGGACGCCAAATTTTGTCTTCTTTAATTTATTAGAGTACTGTTGTTTACAAAATATGCACCGTTTTCGAGTTATAAGAGGAAAGCTGGAAAAAGTCCGAAAATTTTGCCCCCCCAAAAGTTTACCCCCCCCCCCCCCCACTTTCGAGGTCGCAAAATTAGATTTGGCATACCCACACCATATCAAACGATATCCTAGAAAAAATCTTTTGCCGCAATTAATGTAAGCTGAAACCCCCCTACATACTGGGCTAAATTCGGAACTTGCTGGGTTGTGCAGGGGGACATGGCAGGTCTGTGCTGTGCGCGCTACCTCTTCATGCAGCGTCCAGCAGGTAGAAGGCGATCGGGTCCCTTCGTCGACTATCGGCAAAGTTCGGCTCAGTAGACGACAGTCAGTTAACAGGGCCAGGTGTGTTTTCAGTCACAAAAAACGTACGTTTGGTTGGGAGATGCACGCGCAGACCAGCAAATAAACTGCTAGAGCTGGTCAGTGCTTGACAAGTGGGCGGAGGTCTACTGGTTTGCTGATTGAAGCAGGTTGATGCAGGGCTGTGCTGGGCATGATCAGTGCGCGCGATGAATGACGGCCAAAACTGAGTACAAATTTCTACTTCCCAAATATGAATTCTTTTAAAAATATGTAACTCTCCCAATACATCGAGCCACAGAAACTGATTCTAATCCAGAATTTAAATAAAACAATTGTCCCTCTAAATTGAACACACTGTGCCTCACTTTTACTTCGTCCTGGTGGCTCGGACAGTCGGACAGCTCAGCTCACTTGCTCTGACGTCCACCTGGACTGGCACACGTCAAGGAAAGTGTCTCTCTGGTCTCTCCTTGACGCCCACGCCTGCGTCTACCCCCAAGATAAGTCTGCCAAGACTCTTCTTATTGCCCACTTTCTTAAAATACCTTCTTTTTAATCTTTTCTCTCTATTTAGAAACGTTTGCCCACACTCAGTTTTCCCCGCCTAGTTTTACTTTTAAATGCAACTCTGCGATTTACATAATTTCTAATTATATAACAATCTACTCTATATTATTAGGTGGTATTACCTAATTGTGCTTGCTATACAATTCGTTCTCCTGTTGTTAAACATTTACCAACATTGTTTTTGTATTAACATTGTTAACACAATTACCTAACAATTCATTTTACTTTGTAACAACTGGAAATGCTTAGATTCCCCTTAGTCGCCAATATGTAATTTCTATCTAAAAATGAAAATACTAGGAATGTTATTTCTCGAATGAAACAAAATTTGTATAGTAGTTAATAAAATAAAGTTCTTGTCAACCCGATCTGGTTATCCATTTCAAAATGACGATTGTTTAGTTTATGACAGCTGAATTAATTACTCAAAATCACTTAAATAAACAAACTGAAAGAATTAAATTTTATCAAAGTTATAACTTCAAATTTATGAAGTCTTAATAAGCAGTTTATGTTAAAAATGATGGATATTTCCGGACTTAGTATTATATTATGACAATTTTACCCATATTGACCACAGGAACAATAATATACTGAAGTTTCAGAACGAAATTTGGAAACATCTGTATAATATGATTAGACGACTGGTCAATAAATGTATTTATCACAACTAAAGTATTGTATTTGTCTGTATTACTAAGTGCACATTTAAACTAATTGACAATGCAAGCGGCTTCAATTTGTTACATTGTATCTGTAACGCTGGGAGTCTGCTTCGAGCACAATATCCAATTACAGACTGAAACGTCGGCAAGGAATCCAACAACTTCGTTACACCTGTGAGCTCACAGCCGTCTCTGCCTTGCCTTACATATCTAGTTTTATACAAAATATTTCATAATTTATAAAAGTACGTACAGATGGTGTTTCTGTAACTTTCTGTTTTAAGAATACGTTACGTTTGTTTTGCTAAGTAAAACAACACAACTCAAAAACTATATAATCGATTAGGTTTTTACTTTGGTGTATGTCACAGGTTTGTGTGTATTTGTGGCTAAATCGTTAAGAATGAATAAAAACAATAAACTGAAGAGTGTTGGCAAAAAGTCTACGAAAAATGAAAGCAATAGTGTTTGTCTATGTATTACTGATTTCTTACAATATGCATTTGGTATAAACTTATAAATTTGAGAAATACTACAGTTTTTATTTAGTTTTTTAGTCTGTTAGGACGTTAAAGGTATATTAAAATAATAAGCTCAAGATATTTTTACAGTAACTATATGTATCTCCTTGACAGAAAATGCAAATCAAATGGGATTTTCTTACAATAATCGTTTTTGTCTTACCTTTGACAGTGGCAATAGCTTAATTTTATGACCATATTAGAGAAATTCCAATTCCAATCACTAGAATAACAAAAACTGGTGGAAACGTTTGCGTGATTTGCACGCCCACTTTTTCATTTCTTCTCACTTAATATAGCACCTAGTGTTGCTAAACAATTTCTTTTAATTTCATTAATTGAAAAAACAGACCGCGACCGCGAATTGAAAACAAGACCTTTACCATTCGGTGGTAACGTTCTACCGACTGAGCTACCCTGATTACTTTAGATATTGGTCGACATTATCTCATTTGAACGGTTTTACTGCATTTATTGAATATCTCGCATAATATACGACATTGAAAACAATCTTAATTCTTTTTGCAGCCTACTGTGGTGATAAAAAAAAACAAAGAATTAAGATTGTTTTCAATGTCGTATATTATGCGAGGTGTTCAGTATATTGATTCCATAAATGCAGTAAAACCGTACAAGTGAGATAACATTTTCCAATGTCTGGAGTGATCAGGGTAGCTCAGACGGTAGAGCTTTACTACGGAATTGTAAAGGTCCTGGGTTCAAATCTCGGTCTTGGTCCATGTTTTTCACTTGTAATTTAATTAAATTAACCCTTGCTAAGGAAGCGTGTAAGCAGGTAAATTATTACAAATTAAAAATAATAATTTCTTTTAATAAAGGTGTATCACAAACCTCAATCAAAGATGTTTAACACTATTAAATGTCTACTTTAAATTATTAAGATTAATATATTACAGGAGTTTAAAAAGTTGATAAACAGCATGTCTAAGATGCACTAAACAAAACCTAATTTAAAATTAGAGGTAGTAATAAATAAGTTGTTAATGACAATGCCACTGAGAAATACCCTACATGCTAGTGGTGTTAGACTGTATTATATTAGGGGTT
This sequence comes from Philaenus spumarius, assembly GCA_018207615.1. Lineage (NCBI taxonomy): Eukaryota > Metazoa > Arthropoda > Insecta > Hemiptera > Aphrophoridae > Philaenus > Philaenus spumarius. The sequence goes on from JAGFPH010000355.1 coordinate 72,810, forward strand.
GAGATAACTATTAAAAAAAAACAGATTGGCACACGCGAAGAAGAGACTTGGACATTAGAGAAGAGCAGAAAGTATTAACAAGATTTGAGGGGAAATGATTTGAAGGGTTACAGCCTAATTAAAGAAAATACGGAGGATAACGTGTAACAAGGAAATTGATACTGCATTGAAACACGGTAATATCGTAAGATTTATAAAAACTGAGGAAATTGCTGAAACACGTAGAGGACAAACAGCGTATGCCAAGGAACATAATGTGGGCACAAGTATATAATAACAAAAAGAGGTGTTTTAACTAGAAACAGATAAGTTCTTGGAGATTTTGGACTGATGGGTAATATTTGAATCAAATTGTTTTTATTTATTGTGATATTAGGACTGTAGAGTCCTTTCTTACATCTAACCCATTACATAAATACCTATCATATTATATTAATTAATTTAAAAAATATTCAGTTATGGTGAAGAAGAGAGGAGTGTTACGGAAGGCGAAGCCTGTAAATATTTAGACAGAAGGAAAGTTATAATTATAATTTCAACAATTGAAGCGAAAAATATTTTGAAACCGTAGTGCTGACAATTAATAATTATTTATTATAAATAGATGTTACTTTTCTTTAGTTCTAAACTTTGGATACTTTTATATAAATTGATAAAGTGTTTGTGATTTGATTTATTACTTTCAAAATAATTATCTGGTGTTAAAGTGTAAGTAATTCTTACATTAAGTAAGCCGTGCTATTTAAAATCAAGTAAACAGGTTTACTGACTATGGTTTTTGATAAAGGATAACTATTTCTCATATTAAGAAGCTTTGACATGGAAAATCAATTAGAGGAGTTTACTGTGTTTTAAAATTTTATGAAATCAATTTATTCAACAAAATGATGGGATTTAAAGTGATAAGTTAATTTAAGTTCTTTAAGTTTAGATAAAACTATTTAATCTAGGAAGCATTTCTTTGTCAAGTTAATCTATAAAAACTAATGGCTAGAGAGAATTTAGGTAACTTAATCACTTCGATTGAATTAGTTTTATATCATTATAATCAAGTATTTACGTTATTCTTTTAGAGTTACTTATCGCGTATCTTACATCTTTGCATCACAGCTCGTAATGCCTTCATTATACAACTAAAGAGAAAATAATTGTTTGGTTGTAATACATGAAATACCACGTTACATTTTGCCTATTAGATAGAGCTTGATTGGTTGAAATAAACATGCCATGTAGTTACGTCTTTGTCGGGTTTTTGAGCTTGCCTAAAACTTTTAAAGCTGATCAGAAACCTATACAATTTCAAAAATGAAGAGTGATGACAACGGTAATGTTGAGTGGATGGTAAATTCAAAGTAATGCTAGAGGAGATGAGAAGAATATGGGTTCAGAATGAGACAGAAGTGGAGGAGCTGTGAATCACGAATTTGAGATATTGGCATGTTAGATTGAAGAGAGTGGATGCTAGTCCTTATGCAGATAAATATGATCGAAAACACATTTAATGTATTTAACGAATTTCCGCAAGAAAGCTGGGCTATTACGGGAGTAGTAAATGAGCACCGCTCATGGTCCAAAGATCAAGTTTTGGGTGTCATTCAAAATTACACATATATATGTATATATGTGTTCGCACTGTAATGGCCTCATTTTAAGTCCGATTTGGTTCACAAGTTTGGTTTCTAAGTCGCTTGAACGAGTTTGTTAGTCAAAAAAATTTAACAATAGGAAGCACGTTTTTTGACAGGAAGTAATGTTTTCAGGGTTACTGCTAAAATATTTTTGTTTGTTTTATCTAAATAATAAATATAGGAAATTATTCTCCACATGTTGTTTTTTTATACGACCTTAAATCCCGTCTGGTTCCCCAAAATTCGATCAAAAACGTTAAATACCATAAACGTACCCTGATCAAATAAATCCAGGTGGAGGTAGCAAGTTGGTCCGCTGTGAGCGAAGCAAAGCAGTCCATAAACCTAGGCCTTAAGGTCCAGTTGAAAAGACGTCAAGAGAGTTTTTCCGCTGCTGGCGCAACGATGCAGCTCGTGAGGCGTGGAAAGGGGCGAATGTTCAAACAAATTCTACTAATATCATTCGTATTCAGCGCCTTCGTGAGTAGACCAATTTCCCAAATGATTGGTTCAAACTCTAAAATGTATGACATTAATTTTCTAATTTCTCTCAACTCACGTCAGCGGTGTTCGAATTATTTGATATCTAACATACTATTCGGCTATATTGCTCTCTTCAAAATAATGGAAACACCTACATAGATCTAGACAAGATTTGTTTAGAAGTTACGGCTAGGAAAGGTT
>JAGFPH010000355.1:85121-116351 GCA_018207615.1 Philaenus spumarius
ACATAAATATTAAATATCCGATCTGTATTATTTGAAGCTTTCATATTTTAGAGTTACTTGACAAACACTTGTGTTTTACCCGTCAAAGTAGTATGGTGAAGGAGCTTTTTATCTACGTGCCGAAACCTATAAAAAAAATTAACTGGGTGTGCTTAAGACCACACGTTGGAAGTGATAACTTCTATGACTACGGGGATTTTTAACTCGGTAAATGTGTACAATTATAAGGATTATAAAACTGTAGGCCTATTTGTTCAAATTGTTTATTTATATCCGTTATTATATATTTAAAGAAAGGTAAACATATTATCTTTTAGTTACCTTTTATTTCATATTGATAAATCAAATGATTTAGAAGTTGTTAATATTACAGTAAAGAAATTAATAATCAAATATGTTATACAAAGATGTACGAATGTTTGCGAAGTTAAACAGTAGGTATCCTTCTTTAAATTTGTATAAACGAATATATTGATGATCAAAGGTTAGTTTTATATACAGTTTATAACCCCAAAGCAAATCTTATAACATGTAGAAGCCCATATAACTTATAGTTATAGAAGCCTACATTAGTTGTATAACTAATATATAAGAAAATTAACATCACAAGAAATTTTAATGGTTGAAGTTGTAAACATAACCCCAAAATATAATCTACGCTGGGTTTTGTTTAAGAATTACAGATGATGGGCGAAATCAGCTGTTATATTATATTAACTAATTCTTATGTGTTCATTTGATTGCTATGCTAATAAATGTAAATAATGTATTAATAATATTCCCTCTCCACGATCTGACTTGTGTCTAACCAAAAGCGTGACGCGAGATCTCGCGAGAAATCTGGCGTGATGCGAGATCTCGCGGGAAATCTGGCGTGATGCAAGATCTCGCGAGAAATCTGGCGTGACGCGAGATCTCGCGGGAAATCTGGCGTGATGTAAGATCTCGCGAGAAATCTGGCGTGACGCGAGATTTCGAAAACATAGCCAAGTCGAAAGTGCCCAACGGGCCAATAGAAGTTATCACTTCAAAAACCTGTTTTTTTTTACAAAATGTTGTGTCTAATTTTCCTATACAGTGATAATAATAAAACGAGTAGTCATTTTAGTCACCGAGATAGTTTAAGGCAGGAATGTCACAAAGTCACGATTACCAATAAATCAAGAAAACAATACCAAAGAGTTTCCTTCTGTTGACATAAATAGAACTGAACTGTAAAGAGTTATACTATTGCATGCGATGAAAGATTAGCAGCCATGCAAGTCAGCGTGCTGGCAGATATTGTAGTGCATTCTGACAGTTGGGAATAAATACGGAGATTGAGGTTAGGTTTGTTGTAATAAGCTCAGCTGTTCTTAGCATGCAAGGGATATTTCCTTATTGAGAATATTCTTCCGTACATGGGTGTAAGAAGTTCTGGAGCAAGGTCACGTGAGAAATATTGTTTTCGTTAATATTGCGTTATTTTTTTTTTCTCAATTATCAGACATCGCAATGAAAGGAAAACGTCCATAAGTTAAAACAGTTTAATCAAAATTTAAAAGCCTTACACAAAATCTCAATAAACTTATTAGTGCGATGCAGTATTTTTTGGAAACTGTTACAAGAAACAACAAATTTAAAAATGCATATTCCTATTCCGTTTGTTAGTTACATTAAACCATGTAATGTTGTTATATTTTATTTATGGTTATTCTGGTACAAGATCTCACTAGATGTTTTAGTATTTAAGAAAATGTATATCAAGGAAATAATATGAACAGGTAGGAAATAACAACGAATTCAGATTATTGAATAAGCAATATTAGAAAGAAATAATAGTTTTATGATTATGTAATTAGTAGAACATGAAAAAATTAAATAGTTCAAACTTTATCACTTCCGCCAACCAACTTAATTTAAAATATTGTTTATCATTATTATATAAATACTTATAAAGAAATATAAGTACACACCTGTCAAACTATATAATCACAGCTGTTTTATATTACACTAGGGGCTCCATCATGCTTGCTTAGCTCACCAGCCCCGGCAAAGACCCATGGCGAAGCAAATGAAAATAGACTCTTGTATACTCTGATATTTTCACGGAAATGACGATTGAGCGATGACTTATACATAGCTAATGTAAGACAGATGTCGAAATAGACACGACCAACCCAAATAGTTCAAATTGCGGCATTTGTTGTAATTTCACCAATAATATTTAAATAATCATTAATCAACATTTCAACATGAAAAATAGTTTGAACTCGCTTATTTCCACCAACCATGCATTTTAAAATATTGTTTATTATTTTTACATAAACTATACAAAGAAAGATAAATTTCGGAATTTGAGTATCTTTAAAAAAAATGTTGTTTTATATTACGTTCAAACAATTTTATAACAATTACTTGATTCACCCAGTAATAGAAAACAATTGTAAAACAAAAACTTTAATGCTCTCACTCACTATCAACCACAACTCTTAGTAATTTAGGGTGTTTTATGTTTTAATCATGATCTGATTTAAGGGCGGACAATTGGTATAAATTAGGTTAGGTTGAATTAAATTTGAAATTTCTTCTTTCTTTCAAGGTTAGTGGGTGGAGAGGATAGTCATAAACACGTCCAAAAAAAACAAGATATTTTCTATCTCTTTCTGAGTGCTAATACACATAGCTACAAATTATTTCACAGTCTTATAACACTGTAGCAGTTTTGCATGCCCCGTGCGAAGAATAGAATATCTACGTAAACAAATATAGTGCCCTTGAAATTAGCTAAGTGTTAATCATGAAAATATAATCATTTGAGTTATTAATTGATTATATTTAGTCATAAGCATGGTCGGCTTAAAGCCGCACAGGGCGCCGATGTTGGAGGCGCCAAAATTGGTTATAAAATTCTTTAAAAAACCCAACCTACTGTGATGTTCATCTATTGTGGTCCGATACAGGTGGAAACTATTATTGTACCAAAAACCCATACAAAATTAAGGATTACATTAAAACGATTTGAAATATGAGTTTAAGAAATAATTATCTCAAACATAAACGATGCAGTTAATCTGGTGACGCCGTAAAGCATCAATTATGAAATAAAGGTAGATTTAAATCGAAAAGGGCAATTTATTACAAATGTTCTTGAAAATGTCCAACTGTACATTTTTAAGATAATTTGTTCACAAATCCGGTGTTGTTGATAAAATAATTTTTGGTAACGTTAATTAATATTTGTACGAAAAATGAAGTCAGGTCGTGAGTTTTTCGTAATAGAAATCGGAACTTTGGTGATCTTTAGAAGCTAATATCCATGGATTGTGATCGAAATGTGGGTAGATATTTTTATGGATGATGGTGCATGTGATTGTAAATAGATAGGTATATGACTTTAGGTCATTTGATGAATAAAATATATTTGTCCAAAAATGAAGTCGTTCTATCAGAAATATTAAGCTAATTGACGACATCATTCGTGTCACATTCTTCTCGCTAGGTGTCGTTTGCGTGCGTTCTGTGCTCTCGCACCCTGTGCATTTTTCGTAGCATCGTGCGCACGCATTGTAACAATTCACTCTCATCATATTTCCATAACGCGCCTAAAGAAGTATAACTTCAAACATTGTCTGGTATATATTTTCTGGAACGATTATAGACTTTTCGGCCGAATAGCCATCCGTAAGTAATGAACATATAATTGGGGGGCGGCAAAAGTGACTAATCTGCACTGTGACATTTTACTATTGAGAAGCCCTTTGTCATAAGATTTTTGATAAGTTTATACAAACCACGGTATATAGTATTCTATACACCGTGGTACAAACTATATTTTTGCTTGATATAATAAAAATTATTTGAGAGTTGTTTGTCCACAATAATGTAAACAATGATCTTTAAAATGTTTGTTGAAGTAACTAATTAATACCAAACACTTAACTCAAACTCCATTAATTTTAACCCAGTAAAAAAAGCATGGCAACTGTACACAGTTTTAACAAATTCATTTAACTAGATAGGTGTTTAAGTCTTTTGCTTATAAAAATGTTTATACTAATTTAATTCATACAAAATGTCAGTGCCAATACATAATACAAATACAATTATTTGTTGGTCTTATTATTATTTCTTATTCGCTGTATATACGTTCGTTTTACTTTACTTATAACGTATTTAATTTTTGATATACTTTAACAATATTACTTGAAAAGTTTAAATAACTATTTCATGTTTCAGAGTACCCTAGTTATAAACTTTTTAGAAACAAATGTTAAGATTAATTAACACTAAAGTATATAACTTTGAAATGGGTTTATTTCTAGAACTATTTATTCAGCTGTCATAGCTGTTTTAATGAAGTTGTTATAAGGCGTTTGGAAAGAGAGTGGAAGTTATATAATTTGAATTTTCGTCTTTACTTAGGTGGAGTGCCTTTTACTAAATCCTTTAACCAAATACATATATTATTTTACTTCACTCTCCTGCTGGTATTAGTAGATGGTAAAAAGACACACAAAAATCACTCACACATATGTAGTTGATAAACCATTGAACACAACAGTTTGAGTGAAAGTGTTATAGACACGAAAAATTATAGATACTACAACGGGCAGGACAAGCGTAATTCCTGGAAATTTCAGTTTTTACACATTTTTTTTAAACGATATTTCTAGGCCAGCAAGGGAATCTTGAACGTATGTATCTTGGACAAGTTAGGGCGAGCGAGGCGTTATCAGTGGAAACTGACTGTTGAACTCTAGCTTGTCAAGAAATGAAATAATAAATTATCATCTAATGATTTCTTGGGGAATACTAGGATCCAGGAATATTATGTATTTTTGTTTTTCTAAAGGAAACACATTATGCTGAACGCGGGTGTGTGAACCATGCAATTCCCAAATCGTAATATTGAAATGCTTACGTAATTAAAGTTTAAAGTTAAGGGGAATTTAAAAAATTTATCAAAAGCCGAAAAGCAAGTTAGTTTTGGTTTAAACAAGAGTAGACCTAAAATAAATGTCAAATAAGTTATGTACGAAAGTTCAGTATTTTAGAAAATAGCTAAAATGACAAAGTTCAGACGTCATTTAAGTATGAAAAAAATTAAGATCAGTAAAGTTAAAGTATAACAGATAATAGAAAAGGAAACGTTTTAAAGGAAAACAAAGAAAAAAGTTAAATATTATTTTAGAAAAATGGTGAGAGTTTTCACACCTCAGAGTCTGTTTAGTCTGTTTTCACACATGCTAATAATAAAGTTAGAGTAGGATAATGTATTAGTGTATGAATACACCAGTATATGCAATAAATGTTGGAAAATTATATAACCCAGAAGATTGAAAAAACGTAAAAATTGTAAGTCCCACAATTCAGAGAAAAACAGCAAACTTTTCGAAATGTCGGCTATGGTGTTAATTCCAAAGGATCTACGAAGTGTAAAAAAGAAAATCGAAAGCAGGAAAAACTCAGAGACTTTTCCGGGAGACATGACGCAAAAAGCACGCGAGGGCCGTGAACGAGAACGCGAAGTCGCACAACAACCGTACGAATTGGAGGTGAAAGAAGAAAACACATGCAGCAAGAAAAGTCAACTCGTGGGAAAATCTGACGACACCGCGAGAAGCTATGAACAAAAGAAGAAAAACAATGGATAGCAGACGGAGTTATAAGATAAAATATAGAGTGGGAAGGAGAGCCAATCAGCAGCGTACAGGCAGTAGTACCAACGTGAGATCAGAAATAATTAATGGAAATAATAGATTTAATTAGTTTAATGGAAAAAAGTAAATTAAAACGGAGAATTAACAGGATAATTAGGAAACTCGTCTGGAGAGGAAAAGTCCCTGAAAAAAGGAAATTTAAAAATGAAAAACACAGTGTCAGTTAAGAAAGGTTGGTAACAAAAATAGTGGGGAAAAGCCTAGCGCTAGACACGATGTCTTGCTTCTTAGACTTCTTCGACCTTTTCTAGTGTTTCTTGCGGATATTTAAACGTAACACGTTATATCACTTCTGTTGTATATATGCTCATATAATAGAATGTATTATATACATTCTAAGGTTAGGTTGGTCACACTGCTGGATCCAGGTGACCAGCATTCCATGTACAACGAAGGACACAAAACTGTTCAGACTCAACATGGCTACATTATTAATCAACAACCCACGATAATAATTATTAACAATGTTTAATATAGAATCACAGAATAATACACGGTGTCAGAAGAATAGTTAAATGTATAAAACTTTAAATGGTGAAGTTTAAATGATGATGTGTAGTGAAATTGTAAAATAATTCTCTTTTAAGTTGGGTACGTTTTAATCATCGAACGACCATGAATGTAACAAAAGGAAAAGGCAAAAAAATACGTATTAAAAATAGGCTAATTTCTTAAACTTTTCTAATTAGTTTAGTAAAAATGACGTCTTTAAATCCATCAAGTGAATTCAAACTACAAGGTAATGTTGCTGAAAATTGGTTAAAATGGAAACAAAGGTTTAATCAGTATTATCAGCTAAAGGCCTAAATAATAAAGAAGAGGTCAGACAAATATCTATTTTATTAACGTGTATGGGACAATGTGGTATAGTCATATACAATAGTTTTACTTTTATTAGTGGTCAGAAAGATATATATAAAAATGTAATAGAAAAATTGTATGAACATTTCTTGCCAAAGAAAAAAATGTAACTTTCTTAAGACATCAATTTTTTACTCGCAACCAATTAGATGGGGAATCAGTAGGTCAATTTGTTACTGATTTAAGAAACAAAAGTAATGGATGTTAATTTGGTACTAAATCAGATAGTTTAGTCACTGATAGACTTATTTGTGGCATTCAACATACCCATATTAAAGAATATTAAGAGAACCAAACTTAACCTTATCCAAGGCTCTGGACATCTGCCATGCTGCTGAATTGGCATCGCAACAAGTAAAAGCATTGGAGGATCAAAGTAAAATTACAACAGATTTCAATTATGTGCACCTACTGAAGAAAAATAGACCAAGACATTTAAGCAACACTATAAACAGTGGAACAGGGGCTAAGTATCACCATTCTAAGTATCACCAATCTGTAAAAAAGCCTACATATAAAAACAAACAATTTAGAGATAAACCTAATAGCAACATTAAAGAAAAGCCTAAAGTGTGTGGAAAATGCGGTACAAATCATGAATATCGGAAGTGCCCCGCTTACGGTTTTACATGTTTCAAGTGTAGTAATAAGAATCACTTTGCAAAAATGTGTAAATCTATTCAACATGTTTATAGTATTAATGAAAGTATTGCTGGTTTAGAGATCAATGAAAATGTAGTAACTGGAAATAATTTCAAAGGTTTAAATAAGCAAGTTGCAGATTATAAGAAAATGATCATAACCTAACCTTATGTGTTGGTAGTTTAAATGGTGACTTTAAGCCTAAATATGTCAATGCTACTAACATAAATAACTTATATCAAAGCCCACTAAAGAATACCGTTGCGAGGCGGCCAATAAGATTGGCGCGCAGCGTTGCATATCTACTAGCCTCGAACACTTCTGGTATTTACCGCTCGAGGCTTGATCGCACAGTTTAAAAAATTATAAATGCGTTGAGTCAGCAGCAGTCAGTTAGAAGCGCGGGAAGAACGTGACAACGTCGCACTACGGCGATTGGAGCGTTCAAGGTCTCGATGTACACAAGCCCATCCCTCAACGGTATTCTTTAGTGGGCTTTTTTATAAATGTTTGGAAGGTGACTTTAAATATTCACAGCAAAATAATTACATTTAAGTTAGATACAGGAGCTGAGATTAATATCATGTCTAAAAAACAGTCATTAGATTTAAATGTAAATATTAATGTTTTAAAGCCTATTAAAACAAATGTAAGCACCTTTAGTGGTGAAAAAATAACAGTTTTAGGTAAATGTTTTTTACTTTGTGGACATCTTGGTAAACATTACAAATTGTGGTTCTATATTGTAGATTTTGAGTGTGATCCAATAATAGGGTTAGCATCATGTATAAAATTAAATTTGATTAAAAGAATAGATATAATTACAGGTAGGCCTAAACCTATAAATGCACTTGATAGACATAATGCATAGTCAAATAACAAACTACAATTGTTAAAAGGGTTTGAAGACTTATTTGATGGCAGTATAGGTTGTGTACCATTTAGTTATAAGATTAATATTAAGGATAATGCTATACTTTTTGTTGCTGCTAGTAGAAGGATTCCTGTTGCATTGGAAAATAAAGTTAAAAGTAAACTCCTAGAAATGGAATCAACAGGTATAATTGAGAAAGTGACTCACCCAACAGAATGGGTTAGTCCGATAGTGGTAGTAGAAAAGAAAAATAAAGATATTAGAATCTGTCTTGATCCTAAAATACTAAATGATAATATAAAACGAAATTATTATCAATTGCCTACTGTTGATTCAATTTCTAGTAAGTTGGCTGATGCCAAATATTTTACAGTTCTTGATGCAAATTCTGGTTTTTGGATGGTGCCACTAGATGAACCTAGTGCAAATTTATGTACATTTAGTACACCATTTGGACGTTATATGTTTAAAAGAATGCCATATGGTATAAGATGTGCTCCTGAAGCTTTTCATCAAATTTTAGTACAAACTTTGGATGGATTGGAAGGTGTTGGCTCTATATTGATAATATTTTAGTTTGGGGTAAAACTAAAGAAGAACATAATGTAAGACTAAAAAATGTTTTGTTATAGGTCAGCGAAAATGGTTTTAAATTCAATTTAGGTAAATGTCAAGTATGTGTTGAGGAAATAGTATATTTAGGACATGTATTTAACAGACATGGTGTTAAGATTTATGAAAACAAATTAAAAGCATCTTAAATATGCCTAAACCTATTAGTAAAAAAGAATTACAAAGATTTCTAGGTATGACTAATTACTTATCAAAATTTATTCCAAGTTATACAGATGCATCAGCACCTTTGCGTGAGTTATTAAAAAATGATAATGTGTGGGATTGGAACACCCAAACAGATCAATCATTCGATTTACTTAAAAATGCTTTAACTAATGCACCAGTATTAGGTCATTTCAATACAAATTTGCCAGTAACATTAAGTGTTGATAGTTCACGAGAAGATGTTGGAGCAGTTATTATACAAAATGGTAAGCCAATTGCCTATGCATCCAAAGCTTTAACACAGACACAAAAAAAATATGCATAAATAGAATTAGAAATGTATGCAATAGTTTTTGTTTGTGAAAAGTTTCATGCATATTTATATGGAAGATTAGTTAATGTTGAAATTGATCATAAACCTTTGGAAAGAATATGTAAAAAACCTCTTGCTAAAGTTCCTATGAGATTACAAAGAATGCTTTTAAGAGTACAGGCTTATGATCTTTTGGTGAAATATAAACCAGTTAAATTTGTATACATTGCAGACACTTTATAAAAGCTTCTATAAAAGTAGATAAAGATGATTTTGATGAGGTATTAAGTACTCAAGTAAATTTGTTAATTAGTAATTTACCAGTCTCAGATATTCAGTTTCAAAAATTTTAAATTTAAACTAATAAAGACAGCATATTAAGCAAACTAAAATAATATATCTACAAGGGTTGGCCAAATAATAAATATGAAGTGCCAAGTGTTGTAAAATCATTTTGGAATTATAGAGTTAGTAGTGACATAATTTTTTTAAAACGATAAAATAGTAGTACCAGAGTCCATGCAATCTGAGATGCTTAGACGGATTCATGAAGGTCATTTAGGCATGGAGAGATGTAAAAATAGGGCTAGAGATGTAATTTATTGGCCAGGTATGTCGTCACAAATAAGTGATTTAGTTAGTAGTTGCAATACATGTCAAACATTTTAAAATTCTAATTGTAAAGAAAATATGATAAGCGCCGACTTGAACGATAACAAAGTTGAACGCTTCTTAATTATTGCACTAGGTAGTGAGTTCCACAATCTGTTGGATCAGGATGAAAAATGTTTGCCCAAAGATGGGGAATTTGTTTTAAGATTATATATATGTTAGGCATAAAAGCAATTAATTTTGAAAATGTGAGGGATAAATGAGAAGGATGAAGGTAGCTTCCCTTCTGGGATATTCAGGCTTTATTAACTTCTTCGATATACAAAAGTCTTACATGCAGGCTATAAAATTAATAAACAGAACAACTCATAAGAGCTTTCTTGGGAGAAAAAGAATTTGTATTTTTGACTTTCACTGAACGTAATAATCAAATACAAAGATTAGACTGAGACAACACTCTCTTGACAATATTAGATGGAAAAAATACATATTTATACAAACAGAAAATTTAAACAATAAGAACTGATAACCAACTGCAAACAACTATTTATAAACCAGTTAAAAAGGGATTGAAATTAATCTTAAAGTCCAAATAAGGCAAAATTACTAATGTAAAACTTTATAATCTAGGTTGTATATGTGAGAAAACACAACACGTTTTGTTCATCCAAGGACGTTTCTATTAACGTAAGTATGTTAATCTCTTACTGACTGGATATTTGAAACAAAAGGAGGGTTCAGTTCAATAGTGAACCAAGTAGAGCTTTTGTGTTTCATTACTAAAAACATTACATTATATTTTCAGTGCAACAATTTTTTCAGTGGACATGCTGGACAAACTGGTTCCTCGCATGAAAAAGTGAACCAGCACTTGGTACATTGATTTTTATAGTTAATACTCCTGATGTTATGTACCGCCAGTAGTATAGTTGAGTTATTTTGCATAGCAACACAAACGTAAAGTGTTCTTAATACAGCAAGGCACAGAAACATCATGAAATATTTTGTGTAAGTGTAATTTTAATTTTAAGACAGAGACGGCTGAGAGCTAACAGGTGTGACGAAATTCTTTGATTCTTTGCCGACGTTTCTGTCAGTAATTGAATATCGTGCTCGAAGCAGTCTCCCAGCCTAACAGATACAATGTAACACATTGAGGTCACTTACATTATCAATTAGTTTAAAATGTGGACTTATTAATACTGACAAATACACAATTATATTTATGACAAATATATTTGTTGACCAGTCGTCTATTCATATTATACAGGTGTTTATAAATTTCGTTCTGAAACTTCAGTATATTGTTCCTGAGGTCAATTCAAATTGTATTATATAAACATAATACTCCGGAAATGTTTAGATTCCCTGCTCGGCATAATTTTCCACATAAACTGCGTATTAAAACTTCACAAATTTGAAATTATAACTTTCACAAAACTTCATTCTTTGATTGTTTTTATTTAAGTGATTTTCAGTAATTCAGCTTTCATATTCTAAACGGTCGTCATTTTGAAATGTATACACAGATTGGGTTGACAAGAATTGTATTAACTACTATACCAAATTTTGTTTCATTCGTGAAATAACATATATATACAGAAACTCAGTATACTGTTCCTTAGGTCAACATGGGTAGAACATTGTCTAATAAACAAATAAGTAAGGACATTTTTAGTTTGTCCGCTAGAAATCGTTTTCCACATAAACTGCTCATTAACAAATATTACACTTGAAACAATAAACTACATTAAGACACATCGCACTGATTCTACTTCTTTAAAATAAAGGTAGTAAACCACGCACTTGTTTATTGCTCAGTCAGTACTGAAAGTCTTGTAGTAGTGGTTCTCAACCTGAGAATTTTACTTAATGGCCTGATAAAAAGATTAAAACATTAAAAAGACTTGTGAAAGACATTCAGTGTCAACCCTCTCGTAAATTTAATACATTTTTGAACTGTCACTACATCACAAAGTGAAATTTTTGTCTAATAACATGAATCAAAATGTTGCCAACATATATTATTAATTGAGTTTAGTAATAATAAGTTGGCTATAGAAAGTAATTTTTTTTAAATAACATGGATGTGAGTACTTTTGGTAATTTAAAGGCGACAAACATCATCAGAGGTTGAGAACAGCTGTTTTAGAGGAATTACAAATGTATAAACTGATTATTTTCGACCCGTCTACACTGTTAAACCAGTCTATCTAATCGAACGATACATTCCACAGAATTCTTAGATGCAAATGGGAGACGCGAAAACAGAAATTTAACCGAGCAATGAACTAGTAAGCATAAACAAGTTTCTCAGAAAAACGTTTACTAATCAATCAATTTACAAAAACCATGTGTTTGTTTAGGGTCACCATCTTAAATCAGAAGCAATTAAGTCAACACATTTTGAAGTACTTTAAAAATTATAAGACACTAACTTTGCACAATAGGTTCATTAGTTACACAAATAATAGGATATCAGTGGAAACGAAAAGTGTAAACTGATTCGTATGCTCGCTACTTACAGGGATAGTCTGTTAGACTATGTATTTATAAGAGACATAACAACTGCGCTAACACAGACCGCGATATTTGTTGCCAATGTTTTCCTACGACAAAACCATGCAATTACAAATGCACCAAATCGTATCCGAAAGCAGTTACCTTCCTCTACTCTACGACGTTGCAATTACCCCACGGCGTTTAACCACCCTCTTGCGGAATTCTATATAAATACACTCTCTGGAATTACAAAACGCATTTCTTTGATTAAAAGCAATTCTCGTATTTTCCTGAACTGTCGTACTACTGTAATTCTACGCATTCTAAACATGATTTGTAAATGTTCTTATTCGTAAACGCTCTTTAAAATGACATTTTAAAGCTAATGATAATGTGGTATTTCTCACCAGCTGCCGTACACGGCTTCGTTAGTATTAATGATAAGTAGCCACTTCAAAGCTTTTCTAGAACTAAATAGTTCTAAATTAATTAATATTTAGGGGGGAAATAATGTTCACTAAAAAGAACAGTCAAGATTAAGATTCAATTGACTGTACTAAATGATTCGATAAGAATTCGGAAAACATATTAAAATTTATTGAGACAACTGAGTTAATCTCTAGATTAATACCATTGATCAAGTTTTTCACCCAATATTAATTTGTTTCTGATTTTACAACCATTTTTTTAACTGTTTGAAAAGTTTCCCTTTTCAGTTGCAGTAAAACGTTCTACATCTAACCTCAAAAATTCCATAGCGTGATTTATTCAATTTTGTTTTATTTCATTTACATTTACATACTTAGGCAAACAATTGATGATTTTTATAACAGCACTAAATGTAACCTAAGCCTACATTATAATAATACACTGCAAAATAATAGATACAATATACTACACTTTACACATAGGTTAAAATATGAAAAGTTTTCACATAAAAATATGAATACGGGACCTCCATTAGAATTAACTGTATAAAATGGTCTAACCCTTTTTTCGTGGAATAGATCTGCCATTCATCTAATACATTCTAATCGTTTAACCAGATTATTTTCATGGATAATTAATATAAAGTTTTGTAGAGTAAGAAAATCCATAATTGTATTTATAATAATTTGCTAAAAGTTTGTGAAGTCAAACTCCCTCACCTACTAACACAAGTTGGCTTTTGGCTGAGACTCTTAGTTTGTATGCCAATATATAAAAAAACTGTGACTCTCTGTTAAACCGTACAGCTTTTCTCTAATAATTAAGGAAAACATTTTTGAGTTTTCTGTACATATCAGTAATATTTTGTAGGATAGTATGACGATATCTGATAAATGTAAAATATATCAATCTAAATTTGTGGAGGAAATGTTGAACTTGAAACGTGATTTAAATTTTAGATTTGAAGAATATTAGGAGTATAAATATACTTAAAAAATAGCATATGTAAATTAAAAATGGAACGAATACATAATTTAAGTTAATCAGTGTTAGTACAGTAATCAGCTGTTGCATCTAATACTTCTGAACTTCCTTTTAGGTGATTATTTGTTAATTTCACTTAGAATAACAGCTGATAGCATATATTGAAATAATGTTTGTTGTCCCAAATCTAAATTGTAGGGTAGGTCTAGATTTTTTTACGAGTCGGCCTTAGACATGCAAATTTTTTTCAACTTTTTGTAAAACTTCCGTAATATCCAGAACTTAACAATTGGACCTAAAAATATAATATCAAAGAAGAAAGAAAAGTACATTTATTTTATCATTAAGACATTATTCAACATGTGTGTGTAGGTAGCTAGGTCGTTGGAGTGAGAAACAAGCAAGGGCCTCCTCTAGTTTGTATTAAAATGGAATTAAATTATAAATGATCATTTAATATGAACGTATAAAACAGAAAACTGTATACTTGGTACGGAACTAAAGCGCGAATATAAGTGGCACTTCTTCACATAAACATTAATGAAGTAGGTGTAAGCTATTTACGGGGAACAAAATCTGTGGCAGTTCCCCCTCACTCAACTTGCCCAACCAAATTTTTGTTGGAAAACACTTTATTTAGTATCTTGGTGCTTTAACGGCGTTTTTACAAATTATTTCTTTATCCTCTAACAATATATGTACAAAAGATCTTGCTTCGTATTCCCTACAATTGTGTGCTCCTTCAAATACGATCTCTTGAAATCACATTTTCCATAAATCCATTCTCAATAAATGCAACCAGCTTAGTTGAAGTATTGCTGCTCTCTTTTCCTTCTTATTCGATTATTGATATCGAAATATCGAGGCAAAGAATCGTACAAAGACGAATTTCCTGTTAACACTCTATGTGCTCCATTACAAGGAAATTCTGTTCTATGTACAATTCAACAGTGCCCAACTATTGTCATAATATGTAACAAGATCTGATCAGTAAAATTAAGTTAAATCAGTGCAGTTTTCTGCGAATGTCTTATACAGAGTGACCAGAAGTAAGCGGTCTAACTGGAAACCGATATTTTGGTTCAGAAATAAAAAAACATTTGTAATAAATTATTTCCGGAAACTCTTATTTTTTCACAAATCCGATATTTTTTTTCGAATTTCGATAGGAAAGATGAGCTATTACAGTGGCTCTTGTGGTGAGACTTAAGATCCGGAGTGGTCAATGAACACCAATCTCAAATGTGTTATACATAATAATGTTTTAAGTATATATGTGTTCACACTCGGCGTAAAAGTCATTTAGACCTAACAGTTTTTTAATCTAGTAATAAAGGCAATCGATGGAATTAATATATTCTGTAGAATGTGTGTGTTTTAACGCGACCCTTATTTTTTAAATACAATCAAATTATTTTTCCTACTTAGCTTTCAACTTTTTTAAAACAACAATAAACTTGTTTCCTTCGTTTTACTATGCGTGCAGCAGTTTTATTCCAGCCCGCAGGGAATGACGGAGGTAAAATGCAGCTTTGTGATTGCTTGGACTAGGCTGGCTCTGGTAATTGCCTACAGAGAAGATACCTATTCGGAACGAAAACAAATGCAAAGCCAAAACACTCTATTTGCTTTTGAAACAAAGCCAAACTAAATTTTAACTTCGCATAGTGATAATGTTTCGTTTGTTATCGTTGTGTCTGTTGACTGGGAGACTATACTAATTAGAAAAGGCTCGTGGCTTAATTCCAGGCACGTAATTAGAAATGTATGTTGCATTAAGTGTAGAACTAAACATACAATAGTAAATGTTTGGATAAAATTCTTAAGTTTCCAATATAACAGGAGTTATGATAAAGTTATGTAACAGCGTGGCCTACATATAAACGTAAAACTATCCCACAAATTAGAAATACAATTCATTTTGTTAAACCTTTGAAATCACATGTTAATAGTAATATTGGAGTAAATATTATCATCAGCTAGCAATTTCAAATAAATAAAAGTTTTAAATGAACTAATATCGTTTTTTAAATATTTATCGGTCTATTTTTTAAACATTTGGTAAATTTCTGTTATTTTATCTCACCTTAATTCCATAACGTTTAGATTTGCATATAATACGTGGGTACATAATTTATATACTAGTTCAAGTTATATTTTTAATTAATAATGGTAACATTTGTTTGTTTGTTCCGAAGTTTAAAATATCTCTGAAACCATTTAAAAATCTTTCACTGGTAGCAAATGTTATTACTTTTTTGAGAAACGTATTTCGCAAGTTTAAAAGTAAATTATTTGGGATATAAAAAATATCATGCAGCATGTGATAATGGCTTTTAATTATGGCAAATAATATACAGGATGTACCTGAACAACATTGAACCGGTTTGTAGAATTGTTCCTAAGGTAAAAATAAGAAAAACGATTTCCACTAAACATACGTCAAAGAACGTTTCTATTTATCCGACATGTGGTTTTCTACAAAGAAAATCATACATCTTTGGAAGTTGATAAGATGTTGAGTTCAAATTTGATAAACATATTTGTTAGCAAGGGCACACAAAATCTAAACAGAGTCTTTTATATTTTAAAAATGGAAACTTTAGAGAAATTTAACGTTAAACTCTTTAAACGACTGTCATTTTAAAAATATACAAAACACTGTTGTTATTGTTTGTATCCTGATAAAAGTTTATACAGGTTGTCCCATAAGTAAACAATCAAACTTCGAGGAATTGTTCTATGGGTCAAAATAAGAAAAAAATACATATCAACATAGGCTCGAAAACGCTTAGTTTTCCAGATATCCGCCATTTTGTTTTTTGTACAAAATAATTCCTATCTATAAATAGGATTATAGAGAACGGTTTCACTGATTGAGTTCAAACTTGACATGAAGTTTAACCTGACAATATATCTCAAGAAAAATAAGCGATTAAATCCAATCGTACGTTTCAAAATGGTGACTGTTTGAAAATTTCAAACCTAAATTATTCAAAAACCGCAAATTTTATCAAAAGATGTCAAGGAACATTTTTTGTAGCCCTTTTGATTCACTATCAGATGGTTATCAAAACAACGATTGTCAAAACAATCGGATGAAGGATAATAATTAAGGTATGTGTAATAATTGGTTTGTTCAACCCGGCATCCTATACCAATTCAGAAAATACTACAATATCGTTTGTACATTTGCTGTCACTATCTTTAACAATTCTACAAAGTGGATTCATAGATTCCGGGACACCCTGTCTATAAATATACCCACATCTGTTTGGGTCCATTGGTAAAACAAAATAAAACACAGTTATTACAAAACAAAAAGCCTTTAAATGGCAGACATCGACACTATAGTTCCAGTAATTCCAAATGTTGTTCTATCTATAGCCTATCTATCCATAATACGTACCATATGATAATGTTCACAGGTAAATTAACTAAAAACATACAGATTATTTGGATGTCATTATTTTATTTCTTCACCTAAAACCTAAACTAATTTAAAAAAATTACGATTATGAAATAAAAAAAATAAAAGTTAGTTTAGAACTAGAAAAACACTAAAGATGATTAAACTATCTAAGACTGTAAATACGTATTGAACTTGACTTGTAAAAAGATGTACTAGATAGAATGAAACTCCGAACATGGAATCGCAAAACTAAAATGTTCAGTAAAATCAGTTATAGTTTGATTACTGTAGATCATGCTCCACTGAAAATGGCAAGATTGATTTTGAAAGAATGCAAACAAAATATTGTCATAAAAAGAACAACTTTTTCCCTCTTGTGCAATTTTTGTTAAATTGTTAATATTCGAGATATTCAACAAATACTTTGTTTTGGTGGTTGAAATTTCCCATTGAGTCATACGCATTATTAATCAGTGGTTTTGGCCGGTTTTTATATTGCGTAACAGTTAGATTTACAATATATGTACACAGTTACATTCAAGATGGTGAACCCTACGAGGGGGCGTTTTCATACTTTGCCACCATCCTACATATTACTTTCTTTTCTTTAAAATGGTAACCTCTTGCAAGGTATGCTTATTTAGATTGGTTTAGCTCTAGGATTAAATATTCTGAGAAACTAATAAACCTAGTTACATAGGAATCACTACAAGTCAAAGATTTTACTATACATGTTTAATCCTTCTTAAATTACTCCTCCAAGCATATTGAAAAATGCATCAATTTAACACCATACATACAGCATTAGTGTTTTTAATTTTCTAATAAATTTACTTCGAAATGTAAACCTACATTTAATCATTTTGTAAATCTTGGTCATCGCAGTCGCTAGGCTCATAAAACACCTCACACATTCGCAAAAGTTACTTACCGTAGTACATTTTGCACCTCTGTTGGGTTTTCAGTTAGGGAATCCTGACTACATTATTTACAGCTCAGCAAAGCTCACACCCTCCACTTGCATTGTAAAAGGAAGACTTGAAGTATGTATTCAAGTGCAATTGTTGAAGATAAAGCAACAAATCAACTCTGCCCAAGTGAGCCTTTTCAGGATTGAAGGGAAGGTTTGGAGTGTAATTTGAGAGCCGGTGACGCGTGCGTACTTGACAAAACGGTCACATACCTTGAGCTCTTCGAGAATACCTGGATCACATTAATCCACCGAAATATAGTGGAAATGAGGGATCCTTCTCAAGTTTTACTAATAAGTCACTAGTTTGTAAAAGTGGAACGTATATGACCAAATAAAACATATATTATAAACTAACATTTATGATAAATTATGCTGTATAGAATGTCTCTACAGGGTGTAAAAGAGTAAGGACATTATTTTGATATAATTCAAAGTTTGTCATAAGGTATCCCAACAGACGTGGGAGTTGTTTGTAAATATTTTTTAAGTGTAAACTTAGGTCGAAAGTTAATTTATTTTAAAGGTTTCTTAATTGGACTGTGTAAGTAAAAATATTTAAAAAATCACTTTTCTAGTTTTTATTATTTTCTTATAGCCGGTCTTCTCTGAACATTTTCATGTATCACAACTTATATTTTGAGTCAGACTTAGTGTAGAAATGATTAGTTTAGTAAATGAATGTACAGTACTTTTATAAAATGAGCATAAATACATTCATCAGGAAATTAGCATGGTTATAGTTTTGTGCATCAGTTTTGAAGTAAGTTATTTTGAGTTATCTTGTTGGATACACTGAGGACATTTATTTGCAGCAGCTGCTGTTTTTTGTAGTTCTATTTATGTTAAATTGTAAACAAACTGTGATTGTGTGATACAGTAAATTTTACCAGTTTTACATATAGGCCTACTTTATTTGCGGAATCCCGAAAGTTTAGTTTTTCAAACTTTGTGCACCCTTTTCTCAGGAATCACTAGTGATAATAAACTGAAATGTTTACCACGTATAGAGGCATGGGTATGCACACATATAAAAACATTAATTCATTTCTATAAACTTAATTTATTGCCAAAAGCCGGCGTTAAAGGGTGGGAGACATACCCATAAATATATGCACAAAATTTGAGAGTTCTAGCTTTAACGGTTTTTGAAAAAAGTGTGCACCAAAATGGCTAATTTAACATTACCGACATAGGACCTGCCTAATACCCTTAAATGTAAACATTAAAAGAAAGAGTTGATTTACAAGGTCCCGTTTCAAAATTGCAACCCTAAACGTACAAAAATTAAGCATTTTGATTTATTATTATCAAACAAACTCCAGAACAGCAGAACTCTATAATGATATACACTTTCAAACAATACCCAACTTGGCCACATTGTTGGAACATTTTACAAATCCCCCAGAACTCCTTTTCTTGTTTTCATTCACTACTCCAATAACTCCAATAACAAAATCATGACACAATCATAGCCAAATGTTATCTGGAAGTAATCATTAATACTCCAGTAAACCCTTAAAAATAAATAAGTGGTTTTGTATTACCAACAAATAATAAACAAACACTCATGCGACCTTTCCTTTTTATAATTTTATAAACATATAACATTTTTAGTTTTAAAGCTCCAATAGATACTCTTTCCCTGCAATGAAAACACGTTTCTACAAAAATTACCTGATGGATGTCTCACTCATTGACCATTAAAATCTCCCGTCGTGTGTCTAGGCTATTAACCTAATTCACAGAAAGTTGCATTTCCCAAGAATAAATAGTTGGTATATATAATTATGAAGAAATGCATTACCTCTATATAGCATGCACACGCTTTGAATTCTAATATATTTGAATATAAAATTAAACATTTTATCTATGTTCGTAAATTGTAATTTAAATAAAAATCTCTTACACTGCAGAGATATAAAGAGAAAATGTTTAAATTTTCTTAACTGTAAAGTACAAATCCGTTTTCGATTAAATCTCTACTAATGATTAGGAGTTTCTGTTGATTAAAATGGTTTCTTGCTGCATACGTTTTTTACTCCCAATGTTTCGTCATATCGTTTTTAGAACAAGTGTGAATTAATCATATCTTGAAATCTAAGATGTAAATAATATTAAATTTGTAATTTTAAATTTTGTAAAAAATGTGAACTAACCAGACTTAAGCTTGTTCCAAATAAAAACCCAACCAAAAAATTAGAGCAACAAATTATATCAATGTATAAAACCATAAATTAAAGGAAATTTCACAGAGAAATAGGCTACATGAAAGTTAGAGCATTAAAGTAAACAGCAAATTATACTTAGAAAGTTGGAAATTTTGTATAGGCTGAACATAAACGGATTTTTTCTTCTTTTTGCTATTTATAAACTAAAATTGCATTTGAATATCCTCTAGTTTGAGACATTAGAGCGATTTAAGACAGTAAGTGTTCGAATTTCAGGTATTTAATTGATACCACTGTGCATTTTTACTAACGTACTAAAGTAGAAGAACTTATGACCCAGCTCTTTAAGTGTTTGCTCCACAACAAAGAGGTGGTCTAGCCTTATTATGCTTAAAATGTTGTATGCAATCAACTAGACTTCATACATAACTGAATATATCATTACGGGCTTTTATATGAATTAAATATAATATTCAAATTGTCTTTCCGTCCCGATACTACTTTAAGAGATTTTTTCTGCCTCATTAGTAGGGTAGAAAGAACAACTTATCATCCGGGGTCCGAAAAAGTGTCCATATAAAAAGCATTGCATTGACTTTACTTTGTCTTCCACATATACCTGTTCGCTCAAAACTTATTATTGAGTTTTTAGTACTTTTTTGTTGTTCATCAAATAAAATAAACCTATAGACTCGACCTGTTATTTAGTTGATGTTAATATTATTAGAAAGGCGTAAAAATATTGAAAATTATTTCTCTTAAGAAAATTCCTACAAATCAATAAGCTTATGCAAAATAAAACCAATCTGGTTTAAACATTAATATTCGTATTAGCAGAGAAGGGCTGTGGTTAGTCGCCATCTTGGTTTTTACTATCTGATATAAATTTCATGTTTTAATACAATTAATGCTTTAAAAAAAGAGTAAACAATATTATTTCTGAATAGAATAGCTCTAGAAACCAATAAGAATTTACGAAAGGAAAGGCCAAAAAAATGATGTTAGTATTATTCACCATCTTCGCAGAGGGTTGGCTGCCATCTACATTTTATGTACTTCTTTTAAGTTCTTGTTTTTTCCACTTTTAGCGGCCTAAAAGACATTTTTTACTAAATTTGTTTGCAGTTAGTTTCTAGCAAGTAGAACAAATGACTGTGTGTAATTTCAGATCTGTAGACCTTTTTCTCTTATAAATAATACAAATTCGATTTTAGCTTTTTTATTTTTTTTCAAAATCCCGTCTTATTGCACGTCTAGAGCATATCATTAGGGGCCACAATGCCAAATTTGAAGTTAATCAGTTTTGTGTTTTTGAGAAATAGCGATGAATGAGTGAGTGGTATATGGTTTATATATATATATATACCAGGTGTCTTAAATGTCCCCCCCCCTCTATTATGTTTTTATTAATGGAAGTAGACAGATTTGCTTCGGAGATTGTTAACATGAACAAAAATGGAGTTTTTTGGTGTATCGTAAATTTCAACCTCTCTCCCAAAAATGGGGTATTTTGGGGGTAACTCTAAAATGTTAAATGAGAACCCCTATTGAGTGACACTTTATTTTAAAGGCCGTGATAAAAGAATAAGATTGGCGCAAAGCGCAAGTCTGTATGTTGACTCTATCCAACACTCATAACTGTGCATGTTTGTCGACTCCTAATAGTAAAAAGTCCCTAGAACCCTCTCTATCCCAGGTGATTCTATAAAGGCGTGGTCAAATGGATAAAACCCATATTTGCAGAAGGCTGTCTAAAGAGACTGAGCTGAAACAAAAGTACCGCAAGAATCACTTCTCGGCCCAGTATTATTTTTACTCTATATTAATGATTTGTCATCATCAGTATATACTGGTAGGGTGGTCCAATTTTATGATGATGTAACACTAAGTTATTAAACAGATTCTGTTCAACGATTGGAGCAGAAGGCTTTTATACACAAGTCAATGCCACTGGACAATATTATGCTGAGTATTAAGCTGAGTAGGCCAGATGTTGCGAGCGGGTTTTAGTTATTAATTTTACGTCAATACATAATACAAATGTATTCATCGTTTAACTCTGTAACATTTAACCCAGATAAAAGGTTACACAACAAGTATGCATACCAAATTTGAACTCAGTATCTTATTTACTTCAAAATATAAGCCGTTTAAATGGGTAACGAAATGTTTACGGACCTAACTTACGATGGAGGTCTACCAAACGATTTAACCCCCATGGGGTTGCGCTGGTGGATTGCGGAGTTATAGAGGCACTAACGGACAAACCACGCTTACATTAGTTAAACATAATATACATTGATTTAATTCTGTACAAAATGGTCTACATAAAATTTAGGAGGTTAATAATGGTCGTCATTTAGAAAAAAAAAATGCAAGAAACTTTCAGGTTTTCCAGGTAAAAGGTTACGTAAAACATATGCCTACCAAATTTGAACTCAGTATCTTATATACTTGAAAAGATATTCGGCCTTTTGTAAGTAAAAAAATTCCGTTAAATGGGTAACAAAAAGTTTACGGATCTATGTTTATTCAAAACCTTTATCTTATTTTTACCTAAGAAAAGATTCTGCAAAGAGTTCCAGAAAGTTCCGGACCATCCTGCATTTAGCCCTGTCAAAATTTTTACAACACCAGTAAGAATGCATCTTGGCAACACTGATTAGTTTAAATGGTTAAATAATTTAGTTTCAATTTGTTATGTTTGTACTTTAGATTTGTTAACTACTTTAACTCGTTATTTGGCAGCTTCTCATTTGTTTCTTTGTGTTTCAGACATTTCAGGTACAGTATTACTTAAATAAGGCAAAATAAATAAGAAGGCTACGCTATTAGTTTACACTAAAGCTAAAACCCAATATAAAAGTGAATTTCTTGGGTACTTCGTCGCGTCTTCTCCTTTGAAATGCATAAGATGAACTAAGATAAATTACTGGGGAATATTTATTTAAAAACTGGTGGACCTATCAATGCTTCGCTATGTTGGACCTATGATTTTAGTACATAAATATGTACATACATTAAGTTAAATATTTAATGAGTGCATTAATTTTGAAATTACTTGTTTTTAAAATAAGATTTGTATGACCGGGATAGGAGTCGCACGCCTATTAAACATTTGAGTATTTATTGGTAATGCAATTTATTTTATTGGGTAGCTACCCCATTTTAATTATTATTTAATTGTAAGTGTAGTTATACCATTTCACTACCTTGACTAAAGTAATTTTTTTAGGGGTAACTACCCCATTTGAATATATTTTTTTTTGTAGTGACCATATTCTCTAAACAATCGTGGTAAATTGTGGTAAGTATGTGTAAACTGTGAAATTAATTCATCTGCGATTTTCTACGGAAAGGGGGAAACGTACACTTTTTTCGTGGATTTCAAAGCAGCATTTGATATAATTGACAGAATTGCGCTGTTTTTTAAGTTGTCTTGTGTAGGGATGTCTACTCATTTGTTAAAGACATTAATATGACGGTACATCCTCAAGAGTTTGGAGTAGAGAGGGAGTTACAGGCTCTTTCGAAAAAAGGACTTAGGCAGGGGTGTGTTGTAAGTCCTTTGTTGTTCTCACTGTTTGTCAAAGATTTGGTAGATTATATTGGCAGAGGTTGAAAAGTTGGAGATTTGTTAGGTAAATGTGTTGCTGTACGCGGATGATATTGTTGTCGTCGTTTGCATGTTTGCAGCTTATGATTAGAAAGGTAGTAATTTTTTTAATTAGTAATTTAAATTAGTAATTTTTGAGCATGTAGAAAAAGTAAGTCTATAAATTATTATTTAATTTTCAGGGCAGTTATCCCATTTCATCCCTTTGACAAGTATTTGAATTGTAAATAATGTTTTATATCACTTAAGAATAATATTGCACAGTTGGTTTTCTAGCTTGTAGGAAGTTAGTTAAATTTATATTTATTTCATAGGGGTGGTAACCTTAACTCAACCCTTTGGACTGTAGTAATTGTAATTTCTAAACACTCCCAACATTAATGTCGATAATATGGGGAATTTTTATTAAAATCGGTCGAAATAGAGGACAAAGAAACATAATTTTTTTTATATATATAGATTATCTCTATTGAATGGGAACTAAGTTTTTTTGTTTTGAATTTTGCAAGCATTTTTATTTATTTTAAAATTCACCACACCAATTTTAGTAAAAATTAGTATATATGAGACTATAAATATGAGCCTTTAAAAAACGTGATGAACAAATTTGTATTGAAATATTTATTTTTAATTTTATTGAGATAAAAGTTTTAATTTAGCATATTTTTTTAAATTTACATCGTTGTATAGTGAGTTGTTTACAATAAGTCATTATTATATTTCTGTGCGTATGTACATTTCTGTGTGCATTCGTAGGGGTGTGTGTGTGTGTGTAGCCCAATATTACTGCATTGGCAGCCACATCTAAATTATGTTCAAAATTTCAAGTCTTTAGACCATCAGGAAGTTATTTTAAAATGAAATACAAAATGCGTACCGAAAAAGTGAGTTAATAAAAACGTTGGAAATTAGGGATGTTCGATTCGCTTACGATTTAACAGAAAAATCGAAAGAATCCATAACGTAATTTAGAACAACTAATAAAATATTTTTGTATTAATTTTAAATTAATTTATAAGAAAACTATAACTGCCTTCCGGGTACCAGGACTTTGGATGCGGCATAACCTTGAAATTTGAAATTACCAGCTTTCATTTCTTTACCTTTTTGCTGGTGTTCTAAGTTGTATTATTTGTTTCAGACTATTTAATTGCATAATGGTGCCTTCATTAACACAATTTTCATGCTGTTGGCTACCTTAGCTCAACCGATTATGATCCTTTCAGCTGGTGACGCATTATCCACTAAGGTAGGTAACTTACATTTTTTAAATCAAAAAAATCCCCGTCCCGTCTAAGATCCCGTCAAGTAGCGAGAACGTAAAATCGTTTGCTAAGTTCAAGTAAATAAGTAAAACTTTTTATAGCTGTCGTGCCCAGCTTTGGTCATGTAAATAAGAAACAGATGTTTATATTTTTTTATACAAGATTTTGTATAGCTGTTGTACCCATCTTCGGTCAGGTAAATAAGGAAAACTTGTTACAGCTGTCGTACCCAGCTTCGGTCATGTACATTTTTCTTAGCTGTTGTACCAGGCTTAGTATAAGTAAAAAAGAAAAACTTTTATAGCTGTCGTGCCCGGCTTCAGTCAGGTAAATAAGAAAAACTTATTACAGCTGTTCGCACCCGACTTCAGTCATGTAAATAAGTAAAACTTTTATAGCTGTCGTACCAGGTTTACTTCAAGTAAGTAAGTAAGTAAAACTTGATATAGCTGCCGTGCCCGACTTCGGTCAAGTAAAAAGGATAATTAATTTTCGCTTTCGCACCCGGCTTCGGTCATGAAAATAAGGACAACTATTTATAGCTGTCGTAACCTGCATCGTTCATGTAAATAAGTAAAAAAATTGCATAGATGTCATAAAATATGCAAAATTATGCAACCCATATAACATGTTACGAATTTTTAGAGCTTGTGTTGGGAAACTCTTTAGTTTAATTTCGATCAAAATCGAATCAACGGTTCTTCAGATATTGAATTTTAAAATATTTTGCCTCTTCATTTTTTCGGTTATGCAACCGCACAACATGTGGTCAAAATACCTTGGATGAAGTTTAGTGGTCATAGCACTTACCGTTTGTGAATTTTACCATAACTTTTTATTAACGACCCGTTAATTTTTACCAACCATGAGTATCTTTTTATCAATCACCCGTAACATTTTCTTAACAAACCAGAACTATTTACGTCAACATATACGATTCAATTCCAAGAATCGGTCCACTACAAACGTCAATCAAACGAATCATAACTTTTTATTAACGAACCGTATATTTTTAGCAACGAAGCGTTAATTTGTATCAATCACCCGTAACTTTTTCCCAACGATCCGTAACTATTTATGACGGTATAATCATAAACACGATGCGATCACGCATCGACACAAGGTGATCACGTGATTTACACGATGCAATCAAGTGGTCAATTACACGCTCGGTTGGGCGTAACCAATTAGTCACGCTCAATTTGTTATCACTTAAATGACGTCACGCTCAATTTGTTATGACGTAAATGACGTCCGGCTCAATTTGTTATCACGTAAATGACGTCCGGCACAATTTGTTATCACGTGATGATGTCACGGTCAATTTGTTATCACGTAAATGACGTCCGGCACAATTTGTTATCACGTGATGATGTCACGGTCAATTTGTTATCTACGACCTCTGGGGTCAAGGGTCAAGTGACCTTTGGGGTCAAAGTTGAAGATTGTGGCAGAACCCCTGTTTATATACTACTGACTTAGTTCAGGTAAGTGTTTATAGCTGTCTCCATCGCTTCTCCTCAATTATTTAAGGCTCCATCGCATCTCCGAAAATATTTCTTTCTCTATCTTATCTCCGCAATTATTTAAGATCCCATTACAACAGTAATACATTGATTAAAAATACTTCTTAATAACTCGAAAATAATTTAACTATATGAAGCTAAAATGTTTTCACTTCTGACGGCAGTCCCACAATTGCCTTTTTTTTGCCAAAAAACCCCTCATCGTGACATATTGTAGTGAAGCTAATTTCATAAAGAGTAAGAATTTTTAATCAGAGAAATTCTACATCCGTTGATAAAGAAAATATTGAGTATTAAAACATTACAGATTTTTTCACAAAAATTGCCAATATTTTGAAAAAGGATAAATATCAGTGACTTCTGTTTTCGCTAAAACATGTGTCTATTATTACAGCTGTTCTGTTGCAATCCTCTTGAATTACTTTAAAAATAGACTGCGTCTTTCAGATATTTTTGAAGCGAAATGGTTGTACGAAAAAATGGTTTGGTTTGTCCAAAAATTGCCAAGAATAAAATAGATTAAAAATTCTAAACAGAGGTTTCCACAAGTTTTAAAGCTGGCCGCCACATTCCAATATTTCAAAATATATTAATATATTGAAAATATTTTCAAAATTTCACAAATTGGTTTTTATTGTCCACATCGATTTAAGGTGGTCAAATAGTGGTGTTTAGACTTTTTCTAGATTGTTTACGCACTGCATGTCTGTTACCTTCGACATTCTTTATGTGGAAACTTTAGAGGTAAAGTGCGCAAGTTGAATATTGCTTGAAGTTGTATATCATTAGCAATGTTCGGTAACATTTTTAATTCTGAAAAAGCTATTTAATATAAATAAATAAAAGTACAAAAACCAAAATTTTGGGCAGCTGTTTGAAAGGGAAATCTTTTTTCCGAAATGTTTACTTAAACTAGACATATGAAATGATGAAGTTTCGACCTGTTTTAATATTTGAAAATTCTTTAAAAAACGCTCCCATCATACAACGTTTTGGGCTGTAGGATTAAAAATAACTCATATTTTCCTGAGCTTCTTTAAGTGCCAAAGTTAATAGTGGTGTCTAAACTTTTTCATTTTGCATGTTTACCCACTTAAAAAGTGGTCTGTTACACTCCCAACCAGTTGACTTGTATCTAAGCTGTTTACTAAAATGGTCTGTTTTAAATTTACAGATATTGGGATCTGAGTTTTTTTACTACAATCTATTAGTAGCATTATATGAAGAATAAGAAAATCCAACGCTTTCGTTGATTGTTCGCTTTGTGTCTACTGTATTAGAATTTGATGGATTAAATTGTAGAAAAGTTAAATAAAATACAAATAAAATATGTGTTGTTATATAAAAAAATTAATTTTGTACCAAGTCCTTGATTTTTAGATTAAAATTCTAAGGATAATCTAGAATATTCCGACCTCTGCGTGCTTCTTACGCCGCTTCCTCTAAACTCATATTTCATACTGGTTAAATAAAACACTGAATCACGAAAAATTGTGTTTGTGTTAAGATCTATTTATTCAGCGTAAATATTTTTAATGAATTTGCACCAAGTGAAGTTTGTGTGGAACTGAGAAAAAGATAGAACAATCTACAATCTTGTTGCTGTTACTAAAAACATCGAGTTATGGTTAATCTTCAAACATGTAGTGTAAACAAACATAATGAAATAAGCTTGTCAAACATAAATACAATATAGTATAACACAATAAAAAATAAGAAGAAAACACCATTGTGTTTAAACAAATACAATTATATGTATATTACTGTTTCTAAAATGTATCAATCTCTTGCTGTTTTTCTCACTGAGTTGCTCAACAAATAAGTTAGTTTATTTTAGTTTCATGGTTTTTGGTATCCAAGTCACTTCACATAGTTAAAACAGACACAGAAAATTATTAAATGTATTTTACCTGTTATTTAATCTGTAGTAAATAATAAACACAACGAAGTCATAGGATGGATTAAATTACAGGTTTAATACCATTTATTTGTAATTTCCTGTATCTTATTTAATTTATTTATTAAACATTTTACCTCACATACTAGCAGTTTAATAAGATAATCACAATTTCGAAGAACAATAAATGAGTAGGAGCAATTAGTCTGTATTATAGGCTCGAAGGTATAAGTGAGCTGTGACCAAATGGTCATAATTTACTGCTTCATAAATGAACTAAATTAAATGTATTTATTGATCGAAAACAATTTATAATAAAGGAAATTTCAAGGAAGTGTAGTACACTGTTATCTAGTGAAAGAACATTGAAATAAAATTCGAATTTCTCTATTTCAGATCGCATATGTATAATCCATTGGGTTAAAACCGTTAAACTACAAGGTATTTCCAACGCGCGGTTTACAACAAAATTTTCTAAGCTGGGTATGCAAAACTTGTGAAACTGTGTCCATACTTTTCATTTTAGTATATTCAATGTATTTTGTATATTACCGCATTGCATCAGTAAGCTAAGAATAACCATGAAGCGTCATTCAAAATAACTAATACAAATTCACTACAAATAATTTAAATTTACAGAATTTCAGTTTTATATTGCTATTGAGTCAAACAATAATTAAAAGGTATCTTTCACTGCAAGATTAAGTACATTGGATTCCATTCATTATTTAATTTGTAATGCAGAGCTGTTTCGGAATTCCGTTAAAAGAATGCAGTACGACTGCAGCGCGGTGCAGAAGAAAGCTGAAAGCTTGAAATTCCTTCTTGGATCTACAATGGCTAAATGATGCATCAAAGGTTTTAAAGAAGGGTGCAAAGTTGAAATCGATAAAACAGTCGGTTTGCCGAAAATAAAGTGTGCAATTTGTATTCCCAAACTTGTCGAAAGATATTAAACATATAATATGATTTAAACTTGTTTTATTTATATTCCTTCTTGTAATATATAATAACAACAACAACTAAGAAAGCTAACTGACATTATTGCCAGATGTATCAACATTAATCACTAAAGCCAACTTACACGATTTTAAGACCTATCAATATGAATCACGAAAGCTAACTGGCATCATTGCATGATATAACTACATTTACCACGAAAGCTAACTGACAGTACTTACAGATTTATCAGTATTAATCGTGAAAGCTAACTGACCATTTCACCAGTAAGTAGTAAAACGGACAGACACGATAATGTTACATTACGGAACCGAAACCAAAACTAATTTACGTCTCATTTCAATACTCAGTTCAGTTTGCTCGTATCTACAAAGCAAGTGTATTTAGTTTATACCAAAGACAACTAAGCTGTGTAGACATAGTTGTATTTGTTTTCTACTCCAATGAGCCCAGGACAAGCCAATGTAAACAAACCGCGCTGTAAAACAAGACACAAATTACCTTGTCTGGGTGAAAGAGTCTAATAAGCAACACTACATGAGAAACACAAAATAGCAACAGCGCTCTGGGTGACGAGTTGCTGAAGTTTAGGTTAGGGAAGGTAATGTCAGATTTTACATTTACTTGTATTTGTGTAACGTTGAGAAAAACATACGCTGTACAAGTATAACGACCCCATGCATGCTTCGCACTAAACCAAAATGCTTGCTCGGTTCCCACATTTTTAAAAGAACATTTTACGTAGTCTATGTTTTAGTATACTGATGATTACTACTTACTATTCAATATATTAGTTTAGGTATCGGCCTAACCACAAAATCATTACCAAAGCTTTTGTTTTTTGAACGATAAACACAGCACGATATAAATTTTAAATGCTATTAAAAATCAGCCAGCGATATATAAAAATATACTTTGGTTGTTTGATTGCTTTGGTAATTACAGTATAGTATGGTGTTTTAAAGATTGATGTCGTTTCGTAAAGTGTATTTCTTTTGGATTGCATTATTGTTATACATTTTGTAATGCTAAAATTATTTTCATGATTTCATTAAAAAATAATAAAATTGTTCAAGAACAGATTTTTCAACAAACCTGGATTTTTATTTCGTTTATTTTTTGAGTATATATATTTTTTTTACTAATGGTGATCCGGAGAAAAATGTATGATACAAAGTTCTTATCCTAAACTTCACCTAAAGAACAGAAAATAAACCAGATAATACATTTTATGTTCAAATGTACAACTAATAACATAACTGTGATATTTTTCATATACTATGATATACAATAAATACATCGAGTAACTCTTTGTACAATACAAAAGATCAGATAGCTCACTTTACTATAAAATAACAGTTAAACTGATTTAGAATGACAGAAAACAGACAAACCTTAACGTTCATCGGTAAACAAAATCATTTTTTACAATAAAAAACAAACAACTCCCTTTACAACGAAAGTAGCCAGGTAACACTCCTTTCAATAAAATAAAACAGATACATCTTTTAAAGAAACCTAGTTAATTCCTTTACAAAGAAACAAACCTACAATAAAGCTAAAAACACCCTTTACAATGTAAGAAACCTGGTTGATGCCTTTACAAAGAAACACACTGTATAAACTACATTTGCAATGAAATAAATATAATTACTGTCTTAGCAATGAAAGAAACCTGGTTGATGCCTTTACAAAGAAAAACACTTTATAACTA
>JAGFPH010000355.1:116361-132203 GCA_018207615.1 Philaenus spumarius
CACTTTATAACTACATTTACAATGAAATAAATATAATAACTGTCTTAGCAATGAAAGAAACCTGGTTGATGCCTTTACAAAGAAACACACTGTATAATATTAGAAATACAAACTTTTGCATGTTTACCGACTAGAAACATACTAAGACTTCAGACTGTAAGTTAGAACTTTAGGCTATTTATATATATATATATATATATATATATATTATGTTTATAAATTAAAACCCTTTTTTAGTAAACTATGAAATGTTACAAAGTTATATTTTTTTACATACTGTATTTATAAACATACTAAGACTAGAGACTGTAAGTTAGAACTCCAATCAATTTTTGTTTTATATATACATTATATAAGTTATGTTTAGAAATTAAAACCCTTGCCTATATATTGACTATATAGAAGCGCTGCATATATTTGCGACAGTAAAACGTCGCTAGGAAAATGCTCCAGAAGCACTGCTTATATTCGCTACCAATAAAATGCAGCGATTACTGTGACGTAATCTTTTATAGTTATATATATTCAATGTGGCAACATTGACAAATAAGAAATTATCGTTTTTGCCTTTTTACTGGTATTCAATGTAATTTTATAAGGATAATTGTTATCGTTTTTAAACTAAAAGTCTTGGAAAGGTTTTTGGCAAATTCGTGTATATTTTCGTTATTTCTTTCATTCATTTTGTTTAGCGTAGTTATTGCTTATATTGTTTGGTGTATTATTTATTTTATTTAGTCTTAAAATATCAAGAAATAGTGAAGTTAAACTCAATATTTTCAACTTTTATTTCTCTCATATTTTCTATAATATTTATTTCCCGCGGATATTTTTGGTATTTTTACAGTCAGTTTAACGTGTTCTTTCATAATATGAAAACATTGTCCAAAATCCTCTGGTCAACAAGTCCTACATTTTTACTGGAATAAATACTATTTTATTTAAGTTAGATTATTGAAATCAGAAGAGCATTGTGAAACGTTTAAAACAATAGCCAGTAGCCACATTCGAAACTTCAAGTAGTATAATAGTGTCATATATTATGTACTTAAATTAATTGTGACAGAATTATTTGTATGGTTTTGATGATTTAAGAAAAATGCATGTAATTAGTTTAAACATCAATATTATTATTACTAAAGTGTAAGCTTTAACTTTCAAAATAAAAACGAATTATATTTGTGTTTCAAGTTGTGTGGGAAGAAAGCATAATTAAAACCAATATTTATTGTTATATTACACGATATATTATGTTCACTGCCAAGGTTAAACAAAAATATTATTTTTAATTTGCTTAGCCATTTTGATGTATATGTTTAGCTTTTTTATAAATGTTACTATAATAAACAATTACATTCAGTAATAGAAAAAACAGAATACTATTATTGTTCACAGTATCATAACTTTTATCCTAAGTTTATTAATTTCAATTAATGCGTGTTTTAATAATATTTGTTTGAAATTATGTTTTGACTTATCATATAATTTTTTTGAAGTTAGGGTTTTAGCAAAATTGTGTATTTGACTCTAAATTTTCTAAAACATCAAACATTGTAATACGTGTGAAGGAACCATGCGTATTATAATGTTAAATACGTGTTTTTAACATTCAGTATGTTGGCCGATTCGTTTTCACCACGATTATAAATTGAATATTAATTGTGAAAGAAATTTTAAATTTAGTTCAAGTGTTAACATATTTGTTTTATCTGAAAGCTTTCCAATAAGGAGAAAATCATAAACTCCTTAAATAAGAAAATTGTTCACAAACCACACAGTACCTGAATTAAACGTTAATAGTAATAGATAGGCTACGAGTTAAAATATGATGTAGGTTAAATTATTTCAATTGTACAACGTAAGTTGAATTGATTATTTGTTACAAATTAGTAATAAAGAAAATAAATTATGATTTTTTTTTAAATTAATAACATATCTAAGAATGAAGTTATTGATAAACCGTATTGCGAATAATTTTCAAACATGACGACATGGTTTGTTAAGCTATTTAACAAGCGTGTAAAGGAACTTCGTTCTTGTTCCCGTTGTCACGATGAAGTCACTTTCACAAATTGGTTTCCGATGAAGCCTGAATGATTCCCCTACTTTAATGCTCAACTGCTTCGACCTATTTCAGATACTTGTCACTTTTCATGTTACAATCTTAATTGAACACAACTATAGAGGAAGCATTTTACCAGATGAAGATAATATTAAAACATGGTCTAGTTAATTCATATACGTGTTTTTTCAGAACTTTCTTCCCCTTCTTGTAGGTATTGTTTGTGCTCTATATTTCCACAATATTTTGTTTTTCACATGACAACTTCTAACCTAAATAGAAATGTACTAAGTTGCCACTTTCCATAAAGATTTATAGTATTACTGCTAAAATACAAATACATTATACTTTTCCCAACCCCATTTCAATATGGCTACCTTCAAAACAATTTTAAGTTTAATATCTCGAAAGTTATTAATTGTAAATTAGCTTTAAGTTATTCAAAATCAAATGTAATCCAAAATTATTCCAATCAAACTAAACTACCAACAATTTGAATTGGGTGGTTGAAAACAGATAATTATATATTGTTTTCTTTGTGCTGTAATACTAAAGCATAATTTTAACTTATTATATAAGTTTGAGGCAAAATGGTGAATGTATGGTAAAAAAGGGTTTCAGATATTTATATAGTTATATTGTGAAAATATTTCTATCCCCGGACCTAAAAGTAAAATGTTCTTAATTACCATGAATTAAAAAAACGGGCAGATTAAGTTATTGAGGAACCAAGTTCACGATTAAAACCCATATTGTGGGGAGGAATGCAATAGACTCAATATCGGTTTAATGTACCAAAAATGTCAACGTCCAGAAATGTAAACATTATGTGGCCCTCGGATAAACCACCAAAATATGACTAAATTTGTATGTAAACCTCAAAAACGTTTTACTTAATGTTTAGATGACCACCTATTGTAACCCAATTTTATGTTCAAATTCCTTATTACAATATTTTATTCAAATATTTCTTAAAACAGCAATCACGGTTTACCACTAGGGAGGACTGGATGAAGTCACCTGCCTGACCTCTGATTGGCCCTTACCATTTTAATCCTAAAGTAGCGCACACTCTACTACCCAATATCTTTAAAGTACTGGCAGAAAGTTCTAAACTAAAAGGTTAAATTCTCTAAGGAGACTAATAAATTACCTCAACACGTATTACTAAAAAGAGTATTACACGTATCACAAAATATAAACACCTAAGCAAACATTTACCATTTAAAGTGTGTACTTAAGTTGAATGTATCTATAAAATAATGTTTTCTGGAGTTAAACTCTTTGATAAAATAAAACTAGGCGTTCATGACTGAAGTTTTAGGTTGTAGTAAACAGAAAACACTGGATGTAAACACTTTGAGGAAATATAGGCAGTATAGGAAACATTACGTTAATTCCTGTTTATTACTCGTTTTGTTGATAAATGTAAACAAATTGTAAATGTTAAAAATCCGTTTATAAAATGTATATAAAACAACCAATATCTTAAATATTAAATATTACAAGAATTAGTTACAGGGAACATTTTTGAAAATTTTGTGTTATTGCTTTCATTAAGCACTCTGCGAACAGCAGCTCATTTTAAAAGATTTTTTTTAACTTCCCGCTACCAATAAAGGGAAGTTATTGATTTCGGTCCGATTTTCGAAAGTCGAGTTTTCATTTAATCTCCACGTTTTGAGGTCCCAGGAAGCCATTCTGACTATTCCCGCCGAGATGTCCGACCGTGTGGGGGTGTGTGTGTGGGTGTGTGTGTGTGTTTGTGTGGATGTATGTGTGCAAATAAATTTTCGTCGTACAGTTTCTCAAAAACGAATCAACCGATTGAATTCTACGACATTTCATTCGAAAGGGTGTATTAAAACTTAGATCTGGTTAGATTTGAGAGTTAATCCATCGAGCCAATCCGAAGAAATTTAAAAAAAAAACCTAAATTTTTTTTTAATGTTTATGTTTTTTAAAAATAACTTTAAAGCGTGCGAAAAAATCATAATAAAACCATGTATACATTTTTTTGCTTAAAAAACTGCGTCGACTTCTTTTTTGAAAATGAAAATCGGACGACGCATTCAAAAGTTATCGTTGTTTAAAAATTCACAAATTTTCGTTTTTTGGTATTTTTTTAACATATCTTCCAGATTTCTCAACCAATCAATATAAACCTGTACATTTTCTTTTTGTTAAGCGTTTAAAATTCAAACTAAGCGGGAAGTTCCATGGTTGGCCTGAACGGTCAACCAATTTCCAGATTTTTTAATATCAAACTACCAGGAGATGGTTTGATAATTATCCAAAACCTTTTTGCCAAGTGGTTAAGCGATAACGTTAATCTGATCGCAAATACCACTCAATGAAGAAAAGTGAAAAGAGTTAGTAATCAAATACTTGAACAATTTCTGACGTATTCTGTGTGTTTTCTACAGCTTTGGAAATTTAAGGATCTGCAATAAAAATAAAAGAGGTGCTACTTGCATTCGCTGAGACTCCATACACTCGATTAATTTACATATCCAAGGTTGGGAGGGATAAGAACTACGATGTTATTTAACAATAATCATAAAAGCATACTGTCAGTGTTGCTTTTAACAATAATGCTAACTTTCAAGTGTTGCCAGATATAACAACATCAATCACGGAAGCTAACTGGCATTGTTGCCAAAATTATTACCAATATTCCTAAGAACTATTAACTGGCAGTGTTTCTCGATCTTTCTACAATGGAAAGGTAATTGACAGTATTATCAGATATATTATGACTAATCACTAAAGCTGACCTTGTTACCAGATCCTAACTACGAAAGCTGACATCGTTTTTCACCTGAATCAACTATAATAGTAAAAGTTGATATTGTGGTTAGATCAACATTAATCACAATAGCTGGCTGTGTCGCCAGATCTATCAGCATTATTCATGAAATAAAACTGACAGTTTGCCAAATCTATCAACAATATTTATGAAAGCTGCCAGTGTTAGGCTACTAGATCTCTTTTAATAGAATTAACGCACCAAAGATTTTTAAGTTTGAATTACATTCTGTTAAGAGAACAATGCTACATGTAAGACATAATTGCTATACATTGTGTAAAATTCACAAAAGTTTAAATGTTCAATTGCATTATATTTGTTTATTAAAAAAATAGTTATTCAACACCGGATGTAAGAGAAACGGAAAGGGCTTGGTTACTTATAAATATTACTTCTAAATATTAGGTCTTCAAAAGTCTGGTATAACACATCAAAGCTAGTAAGAAATCTAACAGTTTTTGAACAATTTGGTTGTCAATAAGGAATATATTTCTTTATAAGTTGGAGAGATATTTTAAATTAGACAAGGTCCCTTCTAAGCTATACAATTTTATTTCTCTAGATAACAATTTTATTGTTTGCTAATTTGTGTCTAAAACAAAACTGGAAATTTGTAAAAGTAAAACGTATTTTAATTTATAAAATTCAAACGTTTAATCTTCCGTCTACATATGTATACTGATTAACATGTTATGTCTACATGCATAGGCCTCAATGTATACAAATTAAAGGATACGTTTAATATTATATTCTTATAAAACCAAATTGATTTTATGTTTTTTCGCTTTTGAATTGCTGAATGTATATATCTAGATAAATACCTTATATTAGTAGTCAGAGCAATTCTTGTTATAGTATATCACTACAGCTGTTTCGCCGATCGCAGTCGGCTTCGTCAGGTGCAGGACACTTAAATAAAACACATTAACACAACACTGAACATATACGATATTAAAAACATTGTTATGAAATATTCGGAGGCCTTATGAAATAAAATACACTTCGTTAAATTTTATATTAAAAATGTCCGGGTGTGGCCACATCATTATTCGTTCGTTTCCGGACGGATACTGAAAATAAGACGGATGATAGTTAACCGCCGTGGAAGTCCATTTGTTTATTCAGAGATAAGATTATATCGTAGATCGGGTTGGCTGCGAAGTTCAATTTCTCATTAAGAAGTATGTTGGGATGTTTCTTTTGAGTGATGTATATATTATATTCCTCCAATACGTCGAGACGGTGTCCCTTCCTCTCATTATGAATGATATCAAGATTGGTATTGATATTAGTGTAATTATGATTGGTGTTTATCAAATGTTCGGCAAAATTAGAAGTATGTTTGGAGAGATGATTTTTATGTGACGGTAAATGTTCTTTAAACCTTTGTGTAAAGGATCTGCCAGTTTGACCTATATAAATTTTTTCGCAGTCGTCACACTTGAGTTTGTATACTCCACTATTGTCAAATTTATTGATAATATTTGGCTTTATCTTGGTTTTGAGGATGTTATTCAGGCTATTGTAGGTTCGGTATGCCAAGTTGAAACCATGTTTACGGAATATGTTGTCTGTCGGACGGTCCAGAATGTGGTTATATTTAATTGGTACGAATTTTCTGTTTTCCTTTTTTGCCGTAGGTTGGAATATATTATTGCGATCGCTAATTTTCTTTTTATGTGATCGGCGAAACAGCTGTAGTGATATACTGTAATTAAGAATTGCTCTGACTACTAATATAAGGTATTTATCTAGATAGATACGTTTAAGGTTAGTAAATTTAAGAATATGCTTGTTACATAATAACTAAACAGTATAAACAAATTTATATTCTACAGAGGATAGCCCTAACTTGAAATTTAAACCATATGCTTAAACGAATTAAATATGTGTTTCGTCTCTAAGAAATAAAGTTTAGTTGATGCAATAATTTCCTAGCACTTTATATGTCTTTAGGGTTGCTTTAGCCAATACTTGAAGGCTAGATTGCATCTTAAACGAATCTTACAAAATCTTTAACCTGGATAGAATATATTTCGAAATGTTTCTGAAACATAATTGTGTTGTATTGATGATGATAATTTTCCGGGATGATTTAAGGTAATTGCGTGATATAATATTATTTAATTGTAATTGATAATTACTTAATTCAAACTATATGAATAGTAGCCAATTAATTGTTTACTATGCTTACTGTTGCTTACCTGTAGTTTAATTGAAAATGTACAGCAATAATTCAAGAAAATTAAATAAGTGTAGACAAACATTAATAGCTTTATTATAAATACAACAAAAGTAGTTTGATATTAAATTGTTAAAACATCGTTTAAACAAGAATCGATGAGGAGTAGTCACTGGCTATTAAATATTCAGTAAAATCATTAAAATTTTACTATTATGTTATTTAATTTAATAAATGGGAGAGATGGGAGTTCTTAAAAATTGACTTCAACAATATCTGAGCAATAAAAGGTAATAGCTTTCAGACAGGTGGCCAAGGTTTATATGTTTATTAGTAAAAATATCGAATAGAGTTAATGATTTTTTAAATAAAACTACATTTAAAATAGTCTCATGACATACAAAATAAATAACAGTGACACAATCCATGGGAAGAAAATACTTAAATAATGTAAGTACTAAATAGCAGATATCTGAAACCCCGAAAGTAAACCCTTAAGCTTTTCATTGCTAGTATTTTCATTAAATTACTTGCTTAATTTTTATACAACCTGTTATTATTAAGTGTACAATTAAGTTTACAGTCATTCATAAAATTAAACCAAACGACCGAAAAAACACGATTTGTTTTAAATTTCTGTTTTCTAAAACGATTGAAAATTATTTTTAAAGCTAAGTGATCCTTAAGTCTAATTAAATTATTCAACCTTTAATACTGTTTACGTTTTCTCAATAGAACAAATCAAGCAAGTGCTTATATAATTTCTATGAAATATTGGGTGCAGCCGCATTACAAAACAAATCTCAAGTTTCCGAATGGTTGAACTGTTTGGCAATATTTTCTGGCTACATAGACATCTAGAACTCACTCTAAAATATTTATTTTTCTTTCCAGAAACTATGTTCTTTAAGAACATTATTGATGGTAAGAAAATCCACGACACAGTGCATCTCAGTGAAAGAGTTATTACTACTCTCACAATAGTGGCTCCGGACAGGATGCAACGAACAAGGTGAGAAATGAACAACTATCGATTCTATGTCTGCCCAGACTATAATGAATGGGAAACACATAGAAATGACGAATTGTAATAAAATGCCAAGTTCTTTCATATTTGTAAAGCAAAATATCTTCAAGTGAAGTAGTGACTTAGTGAAGTAGTGAAATTATTTTACGATAACCCAGCATTTGATTACGATTGTTTATACATATTATAAACTATTTTAGTAAATACGAGTCATTTATTTTCTTATATTGTTATAGCATATCTCTAACCGTTTATCCCGAATAAGATATGACAAAATCCATAGTTACTTTTTGTATGTATTTTAACTGCTAACATTTCTTCATCATTTTTGAAGAAAGTAAATTTTGTTTATTACAAAGATTTTCACTTTAAAAAATTCTGCTCAAACACATTTACAAAAAAAATTAAGAAACTGGCATTTTACCCAAAGGCCGTAAACATCAATGCCAGTTTCACTGCAATTTGATAAATATGATTTTAGTGGAATCATATTCAAGCGCACAAGCCTTTCGCATGTTTAAATACTATGTAGATCATATACAATATGACTAACTTAAAATGAGATTACGTATAAATTTTCAGATTTTAAGCTACTATGTTGTGTTTTCTCTTTTAAATCTCGTTTTAGAAATATTATAAATCGGTTACAGTTTTGTATCATGAAATCTTCTCCCTCTCTACTAAATTGTCAGACAAATTAATTAGAAACAAATATTACTTAACTTTGTGCTCCTATGATGTATAAAGTACGTCAATTAGAATAATATACGGAAATTATAATACGACTGATAGCTATATTTGAAACTACAACCTCACAGTCACAACTTATATAACTATTTTAAACACAGAATGAGTACCTACGTCCTCTATACTTATACACAGAATGAATTACCTAAATGTAAAATAGAAGAAGGTACAATGAATAGCTTATATACAATTAATATACCAGGCCTAAATGCATAATATTGTGTAGTTTAAAGTAGGCGAAGTTCATGTCTCCAAGGAAACTAGCAGTTAATGACGCTCATCCACATCCTACTTTACGTTACATCAATAGGTATTGATGTACGATACTGCCTAAAATATTTTGACCTGATTCAGTAAAAATGTTAAAGGTCTGTAAGTACTTTAATAAAATTTAAAATTTAAAAGGCATAACTTCTAAATACACTTATATATATTTTGCATACCATTTTGAAAGATTTATTATTAGTAAAATCAAAAAGAGTAAAACAGTCTTTTACATACATTTACTTCTTAAAATAAACAACTCATGAAAACTATACATCTGAATAAATAGTTCTATCAATATACCTCGGTGATAATTCATCTTAAAACTTATTTCAAAAAGTCCATACTAAAACTAGGGCACTCAGAAAAATGTATTGTAAGTTTCCAAATGGTATTGGTTAAGTATAACAACAATAAAAGCATCCTTATACTGAATCAAACCTTGCAAAAAATATACTAATTTGTAATTATATGTTCCATAATAAAATTTACCTTTTATTTGTGTGTTTACAAAGCAATTAGGACTAGTTTGTACTACCTGTTCGAAAATGTTATGAGTAAATATAATTAATTCAATTAATTCTATTTCTCGATTAATACTTGCATTGGATCATGTTAATATAACTTAATTAATTGCTTTTATCATAAGGAAAATTGCGAAGCAAGTCTTTCTAGTACAAACCACTGACTCCATGTATATTTGTTTTCTAGTGCTAGGTAGTAATTTATTGCTAGTAGAAAACCAGGCAAAGATGCATGCATATTGTATTTTTCATTCCTTATCATACAGACTTTAAACTACTAATACAGACTTTTTTCTAATGATATTAATCAAATATGAAAAAAGTAATAACTATATTTTGTTGGTTGCTTTTTTAATAAAATTACAAATTGAATTGCTTAAGGAGGAAGTACATGCCTAAACATACATAATATTTAAAATTTGTTTATTGTATTTTTTGTTATTATTATTTTTTATTGATACATACAGTTTCCTAGTGTAGTTGTGTCTTTTATCCCTCTGAATAAAATAATGTTTCAACATTAGCCTTAAAACAAACCACTGTGCGATACGATATAACTAAAATACTATTTACAATCTTGTTTTTATTTCGAACTAGCGGACTCGGCAATGCTTCGCTATTGCTTGGTTTAATTTTAAGGGTAGCTATCCCACTTCATCCCTTTGACTTAAGTAATCGAATTGCAAATGTTTGTTTTTATATCAATTAAGAACAATATTAAATAATTTTTGATTTATAATTTTTAGGAATTTAGTGCAATTTATTTTTATTGTATAGGTTTAGCTACGCCATTTAAATATTTTTTTTAAGTGACTATATTCTCTAAAGCATCCTGGTACTAATATGTGTTAATATTGAAATAAATTGAGAATATAGAAAAGTAAGTGTATGGATTAATATTTAAGTTTAAGGGTAGTTACTCCAATTTATCCCTTTGACTTAGGTAATAAAATTGCAAATAGTTTTGTACACCCTTTCAAAATAATATTACATAATTTTACTTTTATTGCTTGTAGG
The DNA here is from genome assembly GCA_018207615.1 of Philaenus spumarius. Taxonomy (NCBI): domain Eukaryota; kingdom Metazoa; phylum Arthropoda; class Insecta; order Hemiptera; family Aphrophoridae; genus Philaenus; species Philaenus spumarius. The sequence continues at coordinate 126,994 of JAGFPH010000355.1, forward strand.
AAGTTACTTTAATTTATACTTATTGAATAGGGGTGGCAATACCATTTTAACCCCTAAGATTGTAGTAACTGTAACGTCTAAACACTCCTGACAATTAATGGATAAAGTGTGAATTTTTTATTAAAATCTGTCGAATAGTTTTTGAGTCTATAAATAGGGGACAAGGAAATAAACATTCATTTTTGTATATAGAGACTAATATTTTTAATTTTTTACGATAATATTAATGAAATAAATAATTACCAAAATTTAGTACAGTTCCTGTCTGCAAAGCTTAGCATAGTGCACACTGCCCAGTAATCCTTGCAACACACCAGAAGCCATGCTCGATAAATAAAGACGAGATTTATTCCCTGTATAAGACTAATCCACTGTTTGGTATTTGTTTCAAATCCTGTGCAAACCTACGCCTACTAAGATACGATCGCCTTCTTCGATTGAATTGTTATATTTGTAAAATGTAAACAAAGTACTTACTTGTTCAAGGGCACTATATTTGTTCACGAAGATCTTCTATTATTTGCACGGGGCATGCAAAACTGCTACAGTGTTATAAGACTGTGAATTAATTTGTAGTTGTGTGTATTAGTACTCAGAGAGAGATAGGGAATATCTTGTTTTTTGGGCGTGGTTATGACTATGCTCTTTACCCACTAACCGCGAAAGAAAGAAGTAATTTGAAATTTATTTAAACCTACCCTGATTTATACAAATAGTCGGCACTTAAACCAGGTCATGGTCAAAACATAAAACACCCTCAATTACTAAGAGTTGTGATTGAGAAAAAGTGAGAGCATTAAAGTCTTGTTTGTTCGGACATTTTCCGTCATTTGATTATAAAGACAATAGTGTACGCCATTTCCAGAGTTTAAATCAACTTTCAAGTTAAAAACTCAAGCTAATACATATATATACGCTAAGCAGAAAAATAAACCTATAAGACTAGCCTCCTAGGTTTAAAATATAATCTAAAATCAAAATAAAATAATCTTTAGGAGTAAGAAGGAAATAAAAAACACATGAAAAACATTATTTAACAAAAAATTATACTCCTGGGTAACTTGTGTTTTATCTCAAAAGTTCAATAATTTATACTTGAAAAAACATAACAGTTACAACGAGGTGAGTCCGTGTTGGTGAGTTAAAATAGCACGGAATATTCTCCTAGTGTCCTAATATACCATAACTGTGAATATATAGTTTGAAAGATACTCACAGGTCTGCACTTATGTTTCTTTGTATTCTATATATAAAATAAGAAACGATAATTTAATTTGAGTTGGTTGAGGGAAATACTAACAATTATTGATTAGCTTTAGAACTACTTTAATCAACATACCTTAATTTTAGTCGATAGTAGTTCTTGTTTCTGGAGTAATGGCTAAATGTTTCGAACCCACAGGCACCATCATCAGGCCACCCAATAACACTAACACTAGTCCATTGGGCACATATACTTTACAAATATAAAAACATAATTCGGCCTGGCACAAATAATAATTGTGCAGAGACGGCACTTGTCAACTGTTACAATTTTGTTTTTGTTCCCAATACTTAGGCCACATGTCCACTTGTTGAGATGTACTGGGAGACTGCTACCTCATCTGATTTGTACCTTTAGCCTTATACTGAAGTTCAAATATTAAATCGTATAATACAGTTGGATGTGAAATTTAATTTGTCTTTTAAAATGTTTGAATGGTTGGTCTTACTTTCTTAATGGTTGGTTTTTCTTTACCTAGTTTCACTTAAACAGCGCATTGAAACTTTTAAAGGAATATTTTTTTACTTCCACTCATTAAATAAATAAAAGACAATAATTTTTTTAAACCAAAAAGTATACGAAACTTTTGTCATGAAGACAGGGAGTGTTTTCATACTAAATTAAGTTTTATTTTACCAAATCGGGATTATTTGCATGTTTTTTTTAACATTTAATTACGAAAGATAAGAAAGTTCACTTTGTTCCACCAATATAGTGATTAAATTAATTATTGTACTCTGATATCCTAGTGTAGATTGTAGGAATGTAAGTATTCATGTATTCCCTCCTAGTGAAACAACACCAATTTTTACTGGAGAGAAATATTATCATTATTTCACTTTTTACTAAATCAAAAATGAGAGGCTATCTGCTTTAGGACATGTCAAATTATTTAAAGAAAGCATAAAAACTAAAGGTAACTATTAAATTGTTATAAATGGCTTAACTAATTTGTAAATATTTCCGTGATACAGTTTTATTAAACACGAAAAATCACAAAATTATCTCGTGAGGTCTTGTGCCAGAATAACGATAATCTGAAAGATTGCAACTTAATATGTTTTAATGTAACTAATAAACAAAATAGAAATACGCAATTTCAAATAAGTTGTTTCATGTAAAAGTTTTTTTTCGAAATATCACACAAATAAGTATAAAATTGAGATTTTGAGTAAGAATTTTTAATTTTGCTATTTTAATTAACGTATGTAGGCCCTACGTTTCTCTTTGTTCCGATATCTTAATAATTAAGACAAAAATTAACGCAATTGCAAAATATTTCTCATGTGACCTTGCTCCAGAAATTCTTACATCCATGTAAAAAAGAATGTTCTCAATAAGGTAATATCCCTTGCATGCTAAGAACAGCTGAGCTTATTACAACAAACCTAACCTCAATCTCCGTATTTATTCCCAACTGTCAGAATGCACTACAATATCTGCCAGCACGCTGACTTGCATGGCTGCTAATCTTTCATCGCATGCAATAGTATAACTCTTTACAGTTCAGTTCTATTTATGTCAACAGAAGGAAACTCTTTTGTATTGTTTTCTTGATTTGTTGACAATCGTGACTTTGTGACATGCCTGCCTTAAACTATCTCGGTGACTAGAATGAGTACACGTTTTATTATTATTATTACAAACAATTGGACAAAATATTTTGGAAAAACACTATACAGTTTGTTTTATGATAGGTTTCGACTCATGAATAAAAAAACTGATAGTATATAAGGTAAACTGATGCAACGAGTGGGGAAAATCTTTCAACATTAATGATTGATTCAATTTTTAATCATCAAATTAATGTGTTACACTAAATAGTAAAAAGTAATATAGTAAATGTCTTCATACAGATTTTTCAAAAAACAACTTAATATGGCAGTAGACACAGAAAAGTTAGTCAATGTTACTCTAGTTTACTGGTACTGTTTAAAAATCCCTTATTTAGTTCTGATGAAATTTTTAATATGTTGAGTACAGTATTATTATTGAATTGCGATGTTGGGTCTACTCTTGAAATAATAAAATAGATAGGTGGATTAATGGCGCCTTACCCCCAATAAGAATTAAAACCGATTATGTTTGGAAATGTTACAATTTTATGTTAAGTCATTATGCATTGTATTAATAAAGAAACTTAATTTGTGTGATCTATAAACGTATTTGTGTAATTTATTCAGTATAAATGCCACTCAACTATCAAATTAAGTATTGTTTAATGTGGTAGTTAAGACATTTTCTTAAAAACTTAAATAATAAAAAACCGTTAAAAATCATTTAGGAAAAAATGTCGGATCCCGAACTTGCTTTTAAGTCTACTCGTAAATCTGTATAATAAAAATTTATTCCAGTTTTTAGTTTGCCACAGTTAAATAAAACAAAACTTTGCCTTGATACTGAAGAAGTTGTATCAAACACCTTAAAACTAGAGTGATCCCATAAAATACTTCAAATGCTCGAAATATTACGCAGGATGATATGTTACCTCACGTTCACATTACTGAATTGATAGGATAAAACTTGAACAGAGGATCTCACGACTAATACGTTTATTAACTCAAACGCGTTTCAACGACATAGTAGCCATCTTCAGTAATGCACAAGATGCAATAACCAAACTATAACTAACCTAACAGTGTTGCATGCCCAGTATTTATACAAAAATAATAAGGCGTGGCTTAAGATTACGTTACATTAGTAAGGCGTTAACAAATGTCTAGCCTAACATTACCTAACCAAATTACTAAACTAATAATAATCTCAAACAATACGTTATTTGTATTTACATTAATAAAGAATTTAATTTGGGTCCTAATGCATTATTTACAATTATACTAACAAATATTCACCGAACAAAACTACTTCATGACTACACAGGCTTAACTATGGACTGAGACTACTACGTCGGATAAACTGCGCAGTTCTAGCCTTAGACAGACAGACGTTGTTATGCACAAAGAATAGTTGCTGTTCAGGACGACCAGCAATTTCTCTGCAGAACCAAGTCATGTTCCAAGTCAGGTGATGTGTTGAAAGTTGGGGATTAGCAAATCACTGTAGCAGTGGTGGGAGATAATTAGTCTCTTCCTCTATTCTATTGGTAGTTTTTTTCTCGAGACGTGTGCGCGCGCATACATGTGAACTGTGATGTCACCCAATGAGCGAATCATAAAAATTCACTCATTATTTTTTCATAAAAATAAGAAAGTAGAGATCCCATAAGTCCTGTTCTGATGAATTTTCATAAATCATAGATTGTTATGGAAGTTTTAAAGATTGAGGAAAGGGTACAACAATATCGTAGATTATCAGATTGTTAGCGTGAGATATTATGGGTTTAGATACTGCTTTAATTTCAGAGGAAAATAGTCAGGATATTGTATAATGTTCCATTTTGCAGGATATATGCATTACTTTAGCCCCATTACATCGAATGGATTCGTATGGATTAGAAAATATTTTTTTTAATAAACTACTCGTATAATGTTTGCATACGTTGATGTCTGTCTACAGACCTTTTTGACCATATTAGTGCTTTACAACTGACGTATTAGGTGGCCGACAATGAAGTGTTATTAAAACATACAGAAATACTTAGTTTAAATGTTTTCTGTTGTATTTTGTTTATTTTAAAATTTGAATTGGACTCAGTGGAAAACCATGTACACTTCATTTTTGTTCACACTCATCTATAAAATGGTGTGTACCGAATCTCCGAAACCGTTAGTCCCTTGAATAAGGACAAAAAGGACTGTGGACTGACATCAAGGTATGTAAACATATATAGTCTATAAATATAGTAATGGAGGCATTATAGCATAATGAATGAAAGTTCAAATAAACTTTCAGATAACAACAAAAAACTACAGAATAATAACAATGTTTCAGGTAAAGGAAAACATGGAAAAATGACAACCCTTAACACAAATGTTTGTTGTTAGAT
>JAGFPH010000355.1:136555-169710 GCA_018207615.1 Philaenus spumarius
AAAGAAGAATTTTTGCTCTTTTGCATGCAAGAAAATCATGAAGATTTGTGTGCTCTCTTGACATACGACGACTGGAAGACAATACTAGCTTTCCTGGGTGATATTTTTCAACACCTCAACGAAGTATACTCCGGTCTCAAGGTCCAAGTATTTTAACGTCCTTAGATAAACTTTCTACAACTTTGCAACAACGGAACACTAATATATATTTTAAATATTTTCTAGTGAGGATATTTTGCAAGGCATTAAACACCAACTGATGAGCTTGAAATAGGCTCTCGACAAACACTTTCCTAACATCAAAAATTGTGACTGGATTAAGAATCCATTTTCCACCATGGTGCAACTAGTGAACAATACACATAAAACCAAATTTATTGATTCGGGAAATGACAGAACACTATAGCCTACATCAAGTAAAATGACGTAACACTGAACAGCTCCTGGATTGGTATTGCAGCAGAATATCCTCAGCTGTCGAGGGAAAACAGTAGATATTCTTCTCCAATCCTCAACTTCGTGGATGTGCGAACATGGATTTCGGCACTTACGACCAAGAAAAAAACTGCAAAGGATGTTGGACAGCACTTAAAAAGTTTAAATTATGGTTTGCCTTTCTCAACTGCCTCCTAAAATCCCAGACCTTTACAAAAAACATCAAGGAAAAATTTCTCATTAGTTTACATCAATGACAAAAATTACTACTGTACCTAGTTCATATTCCGAGCTTAGTGCCACAAAGGTTGTGGACCACTCACAGCTCTATAGTATTTAGTATTGTAGACTAGTTTTATGCACAGTAAGTGTACAATTTTATTTACAGTATATATTTTTTTATAATCTTGTATACACAACATTTTTGACACAACCCATAACATTGTTAATAATCTACCGGCAATAATTTCTTTATTGAGTCTTATTAAAATTATTTAAAATGCGTCTCTTACAAGTTTGTTACATTTTTTTAATGCAATGACGTAAACAAATATTAATTATTTTATACTATTTATGCTGTTGACAGAGATACTTGGTAGAACCAATTTTAAAGAAAATCCACACACGCAATATTGTAAAATTCTACAATTAATTTAGTAAAGACTTGCCAACCATGGTTTCGCCATTGACGGCATTTACAAGAACTAAAGAAAATATATAAAACAGATACAGTATTTTATTATTATTATCAACATCCATCATTAACAAACAATAACTTTAAACAGAGAATAGATACAGTATACTTATTATGGTAGAGAATAAACTTGGCTAACAAACAAAAGTAAAAGGAATAATTCCAAAGTGCACCGACAGTTCCAAGAATAATTTAACAAAAGACTGCCGCATATGTCTGTTAGCCTGTATTAAAGAAAGGCTAAGAATTAATAAAATAAGCCTTTAAATTGTATTTCTCATAACGTAGGATTTACGTAAAATATAAAATGATTTTTCTCTAATCAAAGGACTTTTTGAAATAACTTGAGGGCTATCTATGGATATACCTAATTAAACAAATAAAAGGATTTAAAGTCCTTTGTTTTCAAATATAAAATATTATTTTGTACAACTAGCAAGGATACCCGCGGCTTCGCTCGCAGACACCAATAAATAAATGAAAGAAATAATATCGTATAAATATTGCGAGTTCAATGGCCCAAAAAACGTATATTGAGTTTCGTCGAAATCAATCCATGTTTCCCACTCAGACTCAGCTACACGCAAGTATGCTAAAAACCACAATTTCCCCCAGTTTGTTGGAGGTGCATTTCACGTCTATAAGCACATTTTACCTAAAATATGTTCTAAGAACAATACTTTACACCTTATACGCAAATATTCGAATTACAAATATTTTTTCTCTCCTATATATAACTTAAGAGTAATAGGTACCAAGTTTTAGGTCTCCGCTTCATATCCCGTTTCCGATTTCTAGACTATTTTAGGATGTTTTCGAACTTTCCGGAAAATAAAGTCTCTTGGATAGTTTAGAACCTTCTGGAAGGTTTTATAACATACTGGAGTATTTTAGAACATTCTTAAATATTCTAGTAAGTTCTGGAACATTTCTGAACAGAAAATCCTTTGATAGTCCAGACTTTATGAAAGATTCGGACATTCTTGAATATTCGACAATATTTTTCTACATTCTGGAAAATTATCGAACTTTCTGGAACATTCTAGAACAATCTGGGAACTTTTTAGAAGTGCCTAAAACATTCTGACCAGTCTCAGCCACATCAGCATTCGATTCCCAGCTGTTTCACCGACTCCCCATAATTAGTCCTTTGGTGGATGCTCTTTTTTTATACGCATATCTCCAAACCCAATAACTGCAGTTCCAGATCTAAAGTTCCTTGATGGGGGATTGAGGGCTACTATACCATATGCATCCCCATGGGGCTGCGGAGTTACAGCTGCACATCTGGACAAACCACGCTCACATCATACACATTTCTTAAACAAAACATATATACATACATGTACACATACATCAAGTACACTAATATTTTTTTTTACAATTTCATCTTCAATTCAGAGTGAATTTTTTATTTAAGTCCAATAACAATTTAATAACAACTATTTAGCAATTAAATAAAATACGTTTTACATTATTTTCATATTTTATCGATTGCGTCTCTCTTTACTGTTCTGCAATATTATCACCAATGTCTATAGTTATTTATTTGTAGTAAGTTTTTGGTCATTTTCTGTCAATTTTCTTGTTAACTAATTTTAGGATTTGAAAAGTTGTGTTACTACTGTACATTTTGCAATTGCTAACAGTTTGTACTGATTTAGTTCTTAAATTTAAGAGCGATATATTATATGCTCATGATACTCATTTGATGAAAATTGATAACGTGTTCCACCTTTTAGAAAGAAAATGTATTATATTTAATGAGTTTAACCAGATAGCATCCCTAAGGGAACTAAAAAAAAATCATTCTTAAACACTGCTAAGCTTCGTTTTTAATAACTTTATGAAACGTCACTTACCCTCCCCCATTTTACCCGAATGGCATACCTAAAATATCAGTAAAAGTTACAACAAAATCAGATAAGTAGTTTTTAAGTTAAATAAACTCTTCCTGTTTCTATTATAGTTTATATTTCAATCGTAAACTAAAGATTTTATCCTTCAATACACTTTGAAATAAAACTTCATTATTTACAAAAGTTGTAAGTGTTATCCAAATAGACCTTGACTAGAAACTGTTAAGCTTTACCATGGTTTAAGTTGGTAATAAGTTGATTGTTTACATTCGCCCAAGTTGGCAAACCTTGTTTACACAATATGCAAATATCCGCCCTAACTTGATCATATTTCTTCCCGCCCTTACTAATAACAGATAATTCAATCATTATCTCAAGCCTCGACTAAGTTTGCTTCGCTCTAAATAGAAGATTAAATCTTTCCTTCCAAAACTGCTTTATTTGTTGTGAATAATGTTACTTGTACTAGATGTTTACGTTGAAAGGTTTTAAGCGAAGTTGTAAATATAAACAAGTATAAAATAGGCTAGTCTGATTTTCTGCGGAAAACTTTACCCACCTCACAGTAATGGTTGTTTTATATTTTTACCAATTACGTTGTTTTGTATAACAGAATTGCAACACATAATTAAACATAGCATGAAGTATTAACTTACAGTATATAGTCACAGTATGTGTCCAGTTCGTAAACATATATAAGATGGCAACACTTCTTATTTTTCTAAAAAAGGTATTCAGCTGATACGGTTTTTATTTTCTGAAGATATAAATGTTGGTAGCACTTCTTAGTTTCAGAAAATCTCGCAATTTTGCCATATCACTTCAGCAAAATAGATGGTGATGATATCAATCGCCTATTCAAGTTGTGGCTATGTTGTTTGTTCTTCAATACTTGTTTAGATTTTTTCACGCCATCGTGTATTTTTTCGGGTGTATTTCACGCCATCGGCATCGGTGAAGTGTATAGTTTCTTTACTTATAAAGAACAAATTATATGTAGCTATATGTAGTATAAATAGTTTTGTGTCTTTCTATTGGAACTGCTGGTCACCCACGAGGTAGTTATTGCATCGACCACAACTGACAATTTCTTTGCACCCCACAATAAATATGTTAGGTAAAAAAACATCACAAAAATTGCTTTTATAATTTTAAGGTATATTTCCCAGACCTAAAAGGAGGTCAAATTATATCTTAATAGCAGAGCATTTTGGCGGTTAAAGAAAGAAAAATTTAAATAAAAACTGAGTTGTAAATAATTTAAAATAATGATGTTACAAAAATATGCCTTTAAGAAGGCTAACGCTGGTTAAAACAGACCGGTTAACAACAAAGTTGGTGTAAGTGCCTCTATTAGCCAAGGACGCCACTAGTTGCCTACTATACTGGGTTGCGGGGCATTGTATCAATTGAGACCTATAAGCCCAGGGTAACTAGTGAAGCAACCGAGTAATCGGTAGCAGACGGTTGCTTAGAACGGCAATCGCCTGGGTAACGTTTTAATGCCCAACAGCATGTTGAGGCATTGTAGTAAATGTAGTTTATTAGACAACGTCACTGGTGGGGCAATACTATTTCACATATTAAAACAGTAAAGTCATAAATTAAAAACTGTCACTTTTGTCCGGTAGGTATAAATATATGTTTTAAAAGTGTTCATTGTCAACGGAGCGACTCCTACAATAAAATTTGATAATGGCTGAACAACCGAAACGGTCGTTGTTTAAAAACACGATGTTTGTCTATTGATGACGGTACGTTTTTATTATATGAATGTAATATAAGCCTAGAGACTAACATTGGATGTTTACGCATGTTCCTAACCATTCCTAATTTGATGTCATCTTGTCTGTTTTCAGTACTTTTACAAGTGACGCAACCAATTACTTAACTTAAAAACTCCTCGTCACCGGTTGCGTCACTAGTAACCCTCGGCTAATAGGGGCCTAAATGTTTAACCTCTTATTTGTGGTAACCTAACGAAGTAGTATGAATAGCACAGCCAATATAATTTACGTATTCCATCCCTTGCAATAAAATGCAAACCACAACCATGCATACAGAATGACGAAACCCTCACAAAGTCTACGGTAAATTATCAAACTAATGAGCAAGCAGATCACGCCTTAACGGAGATGTGATTGTGATATTAACTGGCTAAAAAGTTCAGGATGTCTGTGACTAGGAAAGTTTTACATTATAATACATAAACTTCATCCCCTCAAAATATCATTAAACTAATAACAACAATATCTACACTTTGACTTGTTTCCATCCCTTAACAGTTCAACACACCTAAGAACTCTTTGAACAATGTATTCAACTGACAGATTCACTAAAGAGAACATTTTTAATTTTTTTAAATGGGTATAATTTTAAAATCAACATTTCCGAGGTGACTGTTTGAATCAGACCATTTACCAGAAAAAAGTATTAATTACAGTTTTAAATTCCAAAGAAGAATTTTGTAAATAGGTAGGCTTGTATATTTCAAACTTAAAATTGTATAATATCAAATCAAAGTTATTTATTTGGAGGTGCGAAGTGGTGTCATTTTATCCTCTAGTTACAAAATTTATATTCAAATTTGAAAGGAAACGTGATCAAAAACGTTTTGCTTGATTTTCGTCAAACAAATTATAGTTAATTATCGATTAAAAATTTAGTCTTTTATTTATTTATCCAAATACGTCTAACGGGTGGAAATGACCGAATGGATTGAAATGAAATTTGGTATGTAGCTTCCTCTAGGGCCATAGGTGCTCACTAAGAAAGGGTTTAAAAAAATTCGAAATTTTAGGGGGGTTTGGGGGGATTAAAGTTGTTAAAAAACGACTTCTTCAAAACTACCGAACGGATTGGAATGAAATTTGGTATGTAGCTTCCTCTAGGGCCATAGGTGCTCACTAAGAAAGGGTACGAAAAATTTCGAAATTTTAGGAGGAGTTTGGGGGGATCAAAGTTACTAAAATCATAATTTCAGATCTTTTATTATTATGACAATAGTGCTTTTTTTATTTAAGATCTATATATATAAAAGCCAAATACCACTCACTGACTGAACACTTAAAAAGGATATAATTATGTTAAAAAGACTGAAAATGCCAACCACCACGGGCAACGCCGTACGGGTCAGCTAGCGGATCTATAAACATAAATAATAATAATGCAACACAAAATACAAAATAGATTACTGGTAGCAAGCAGTCGTGCAAACTCTGTTATTTTCGTTAACAATTTGAAATATTTTTAACATCGTTGTATTAATACGTGAACTTTGAACTACCTTTTTTAGTATTTATTATAACAAGAGAAGAATGAACCTTATTCCATTATGAATGTACTGTGATTAGATGTGCTCATAAAAAATCATATCAAGCAAAGTAAAATAAAATAAACTAGCCTACCAGAAGCAAAATATCGCAAAATTGTGTTGCTAAGCTAGTTATCCGAATTAGCTATTTTGTATGTTATTTTATGCAGTTATAGTTGCTTTGGTAATGAATATAAAAAGGTATTTTTGTAGGTCATGGCTTAATATTTTTCAAACACATATGATCTTTCAATACAATACGTTTCAAACAATTAAATGAAAGCATTTTGATCACATTCGTGGATATATCCCTTTATCTTCCCTGCACAGGAAAATATTTATTAAAACAATTATACAAACAACTACTTAGCATGGTTTACATTTCTTTAAAATTGAGTTATCACTTATATATTTGTTAAATTATTATATCGTTTAATGTTTAATAGATGAATGGTTTACTACCAAGAAATTTCATATTTTTAGTAAATATTTATCAATAATTCCATCAAGCTTTCTCTTTGCACTTTCCCACTCTTTTCCTTATAGCGTCATGGTGCGTGTGAAGAATTTGCATACAAAATAAATTTAATACACATCTAACAAACTATAATTTTGTTATTCGTCTTAAAAGTGTAATTTAAGTTTTTAGTCAGAAAGCAGACATGATAGAAAAATGTCGTATCAAAACTTTACTTAAAGACCTGAAATACATGTTGAAAAACTAAATAAACGATCATACAATTTAACCCCAGCTCAACTTAAACTAACAAAGTTAAACCCAAATGTAATAAATACAGACGTTTAGGCAAAAAATTTATTGTTTATTTCAAAATTCACTCAAGTTTTCATCGTCAGTGGGCCTATATTTTTCAATTGGCTTGTTATGATTTGGAATGTGTAATAAGAATATATTTAGTATATTAGTTATTAAAGTTAGTGTTTTGTATGTAAAGGTATTAACCAGCAAGGCAGACCAGGAAGTATACTATAAATACGGAAATAGTAGCAAGGTTATTAACACGGAACAATACAAATGCTACGAAAGCAGTGGTTGTTTTGTTGGAGATGTCAACAGGAAGCTAGACGGGTTATAAAGTATAATCTGAAGCTAGAATCTGTGCCAGAGGATTGTGGTCGATGGGCCAGAGTGGGTTGGTCGAGAGGCCAGTCTGTTAAGGTGTTGGGCCGGAAGTTAGGCCAGTTCGTTGTGAAAAGTGCGGCCAGGAAATAATGTATCAAATCGTATATATTTGTATTATTGTATTGTGTGGGTAAATATAGAGATAAGCATTCTTTCACTGAAAAAAAATTGAAAAAAATAAGGGGTGGTGATCTGTCCCTTATTTGTTATTAACATATTGTAGCGTTGGAACCAGCGAAAGAGTTTTGGAAAATTACCCCTAACAAAGTGGTGCTAGGCTGTTCGTTGTGAAAAGTGCGGCCAGGAGATCGAGACGAGGTTGTTCGATCAGTTCAAAGTTTTAACCATAGGGGCGAGTTCTAAAGTGAAGGAAGTACAGGACCTGTTGAAAACAACACACTGAGTGAGCAAAGTATTATGGTCTATTGTTAAAGTCACATTGTATTCAGAGTTTTGAAGTTATTAACATAAACGTAACTCGCTTTAGTTGCCAGTAAAGCCAGTCTCTCTTGTAAAGGTCAATATCTAGTAAAAGAAATGTACATAGCATAAGTGTAGGCTAATGTGAGAAATTTCATGTTATCTATAATTAATTGCAAAGGCGTACAAAAAAATTAATGTTAAAATAAGTATTACCACTGAACCACTGAGGATGCATTATTATTGATCCGTTCCTTACCGGTATTAACTAACCAATTTAGTGTTAGAACCCGCAAAAAAGGGCCTTGCAAAATTTCCAACCCTAACAAGCTCAAATTTGATTCAATTAAAATAGCACCAATTCAGACCAATAACCCAAGACAGATCATGCGCATGCGCTAATCATACATGTCAAGCTGCTGATATGTATAATAGATGTATATTGATAAAAAACAATATTTAACCTAAATGATGTAAACATAACCATAAATGGTTCACATAGTTTACCATCCATAGTACTTCAGCCGATTTATCAAATCAGCTATTATATGACAACGAATAAATCAAACAATACAAGCTTGCGCATGCGCATATACTCTTTTATTACTCACGGATGAACTGGCATACGTACACTCGCTTTTATAGGAGTTGATATTGCATGTCTTCTTAGTTATTTTGGATGTTTCAAGTTATTTAATCTAGTCATGTGTGTGTATGTTTTGCCTTGTTAATTTATACTATTTTGATTATTGTTTTAAATTTGTTTCCTGTATGATTAGGCTGAATTGTTAGATGTCACATTGGCTATTTATATCATTTTTATAATTTGTAATTGTTTGAGCGTGTTATTTATTTGCGTTTTTTATGACATTCAGTTGTAATAATTGTGTATTAATAATATTTTGTTTCTTTTCTTTTATTTGTTTGTTCTATTTAATTTAATCGACTATATTCAGTGTGCTAGGACTAAGTTTTAATGACGTTTCAATGTGTTTTCAATAAATAAATTAAATTAAATTAAAACAAACATATCGACTGTTCTTCAGTATGATATTGTATGGACAATACTTTCATACTAAAAATAAATATAGTTTATTCGGCAAAATACAATCATCCTTTTCAGGTTGTACATTTAATTTACTGGTGGTGTTTTCGAATTGACGTCCACAATTTAAAATGTGAATAGAAATAATTAGATAGTATATAAATAACTTCAAGACTGTCAAACGTATAATATGAATATTCAAAATACATGATCCTGTCATTTCAACGTTGTTATGATTTGATATTTGTTGACATGATCATATTTTGTTTGAATTTAATAAATTTTAACATTTTCTCGCATTTTGTAAAATAAGCAGCAAAGAGTTTAATTAGTATAATTTGACAGATTATGCCTGTTTAATAAACGATAGTAACGATTTGTGTTCACTTCTATTTAAAGTTCAGGATTTAATGTTTCATGGCAGGTTAAGTATGTGAACTTTAATTTGTAAAATATATAAAATAGAATTGAAAAACAAATTTAACTAGTATTTTGGAAAGGTTAATTAATAAGTATTCGTAATTTTAGTTTGAATACAAAAAAAAAACTTCTATGTTTCGGGGTTATTATGTACATCAATGGATATACAATTTCAATATATCAAAATACTACAAAAATAGCATAAAATGTATAGCAGAGAAAATAAATTTGGAAGTATTTCAATTTTAAAGCTACAAAATGACTACACTATTGTTTATTTTTTTATGTTTTATAATGTGTCCACCTTTTTAAAAACTGTAAAAAGTATGAACTTTGCCGTCATACTATGACTGCAACCGTGTATGTACATCTCAATTTTAGACATTTTTATTTGAAAATACATTACGATGGGATACCGCTATAAATAATTTTCAAAAAGAATCAGAATGGGTTTGGATTTTTTTTTATATAAAAAAGAATGCAATTTTACACCAATCCTAAGGCTCAACTAAGATATCTATTTAAGTATTTGGCGCACCAACACCATTTTCAGTGGACGTCCCTTGGGAGGTGGAGGGAACATGTAAATGTAAGCATATCAAATTTCATAAGGACCCTCCTCCTTTAAAATTAGAATTTGTAATCTCTGTATACATTATGTTGTGTATGTTGTATTATATAACAATGTCAAAACAGATAGACAGAAACAAGTTAGTTAAAAAAAAAATAATTTCAAATTCTGAATAATAAAAAAAATACATTTATTTTAAAACATACATGCTAAATAAATTAGTTTAATAGAATGTCGGAGATTTCAGTCATTCTTTCAAGGCCAGTTAAAGTACACAAAATTCGTCCACAGGGTAAAAACAGTCTAGACAATAATAGATAAAGCTGTCTTTAAATGGTAAACTACTCTGAAGATTTGTAATGCCCTGTGGGAGCTTATTAACCAGTCTACACTCTATTCCACGTTCACCGAGAAGTACAGATCTTACGGGAGAATATACATGCTACTACAATTACAAGGAACATCACGTTTATTGTCATGCTGGTTCCATCAATTGTACCAGCATTGCATGGAAGTTGATGTTTTTTTAGTTTGCTAGTACCGCTGAGACTGTCGTATGAATAACATGGCTTATGGACGCTCTGTACTGCACGGTGAACGTGGAATCCAGTGAAGGACCAGCTTGGGAAGGAAGTTTGCTATATAAATTTAATCTATTCTGTTTATAATTACAAACTTTCCTGGTACACCAACTGAATTTGAAGTAGAGTAGCACCTCAAGTACATGAATACTCACAAGTGTGATAATTCCATCATCTACGCAACCACACCTGACTCAGCTCTTTTAAAACCTTATAGCTTTTTTGTCTTTTGCATATTTCGAACTCACAAATCTCTCAAATTGAAGTGCTACTGTAGTAAAATATTTTCCCACAAACCTCATCTATAAGGGTAGACCCGTTTCAAAATGACGTCCATTTCATATTTATATACTATAGTACATGTTAAAAATGAATGCATCGAAGGTTATGCTGTTGCTATGATTATTGTTACAGCTTACCCCTTTCCCATCGGTAGTTCAGTTAATCCCTGAGATTTGTTTAAAACTACATCCTATTACATGTCTTCATTTAAAATAAATAAAGCTGTTTTTTATACTTTTTGATACCATGTAAATATTATATAACCATTTATATATTTGTTTAATCTATGGCATCCAACATAGTTTTTTTTTAATGTGGCACTGATAAACAAACATATTTATTAGTTATATTATTTGAAACAAATTCCCCTACTTACTTTAAGCTTGACATAAAATAATTCAGCAGATGGTAATTCAGGTGACGTTTTCTTACATCATCAAATCCTGGCGGCCAAACTGACCGCAGTAAACAAGCCAAAGACAAGATGAGCGAGGTAAACTATGTAAAGGAAGTCAGCTGATATTATTATGTTAGTAATTTTCAAAGTTTTTTTGTTTTATTATATTAAAAAAGTGTTTTGCAGTAATTTTTTGTAACGTTACTAAAATCTACTTGACCGATCTTAATAAATTTTGCTTAGTTAAATTCGATTTTCAGTTATATGCACGCCCAGACAATTAGACGAATCGGGCCAAATTTCAAATAATGGTTCATTATCACAAGAAGAGGGTAACGCGACTAAAATTATTTTGATAAATTGAGTCTAAAGGGTGGAAATGGGATAGCTATCCTAATTCATTAAACATATAATTCAACTTCTTCTCATAAGAATAGAACTGAAATGTATTTTTTATGTGATACATTAAAACAATAAAGCTCTCATTTATTGATTATTTGCGTAAATAGGACAACCCCTAAAACAATAAATATTTATCATTATAATTTCCTTGAAGCTAGAAAACAAACATTTTGTAAATTTATTTCTTAAAAGATACTTAATAAATTGAACCCTTATTATATCATCTAAGGGGTACAAATGCGGTAACCACCCCAATACAATAGATATAAATTCTAATAAAAACTTCACACAAAACTAGTGCTGAAAATACACTTTCTATATTACTTTTGTCTAAAGGGGTTAAAAAGAGGTAACAATCCATATGAAATAAAAATAAATGAATAAACTTTATAAGAAGCTAGAGACATTAAGTACAGAGAAATAAACATTTAAATTTCTTGCGTCTAACTATCCATATACGAAAATATTATCATTCTTAGGCATAAACTTTATATGGAACGTTAGAAAAAGCAAAACTTTACATAATATTGTTAGTTATAAATAGGATTGCGAATAAAGGATAAAATTGTGTTAATCTCCATGTATTCTTGAATAACTAAACAGATTTATTTGACTAAAACCGACTATATGGGTTTTTTTTAAAACATAACTCGGCTTTGATGATGTTTTTTGAATTGCTTGTAAGGGTAATTTTCTGTTAATTTCAACCGGCATTCATTGCATTTACTGACTCTTATATATGGGCAAAGCCGCGAGTTCTTGCTAGTAAATTGAAAAATATAACTCTATTTTCAAATAATTATTTAAAACAGTATGGACCTAGTTTAGGAACGGATGAAGAGTTTTAAAGTTTTCAGTGATCAAATTTGCGAAAAAATGGTTTATTATAAAAACCATTATTATTAAATTCGATCGAGTAGAACTCCAGAAATATGCACTCTTGTCCTTTCACTCACAAGCATGATGTATTTCAAAAGGACAGTAACTAATTGTGTTCCTGAGTACAAACTAGAATAGCAAATCAACTACAGAAGGTAAAACTTACTTTTCATACACCTTTTGTATTTTGATTACAACATTAATAAGGAAACACCGTGACTTAATGCAAACATCTAGACAGTCTCGTCACGTTTTGTATTAGCATTTATTTATTTCGGAAATTAATACTTGAAGTATTCGGTGCATGAACAAACAGTGCGGGCAGAATGTAAATATAAAATAGGAAACAGACAATGCGAAAACATTTTCAATCAAAAAAACTGAGAAAAGTGACACTCCTAGGATTCCGTACTGTTAGCCAATACGAACGTTTCACCATTAGTTATATAGTCAATGGTTTCACCAAAATAATATTATTAGTACTGCGTAGTATGTTCACTATACTAACCAATAACAATAACCAAAGCGGGAATGAATTGTACATTGTAATGGGAACGAGTGAAAAGATGTTACGGCTCCCAAACACAGTATTATTGTACACAGTAAACTTAACTATAATTGTTATATATCAAATCAATTATTTGTTCAGATCAGTTTGAGTACAGTTTTCTGACAATCATAGCGTAACCCTTTTATTTGAGTTCGTCGACGCGTTTCGGAGTTCCTTTAATCTCGAGACCTACTTCATACTGGATTCATCCGTAGGTCAGTACTAAAGAAGATATCGAGAATGGAGGAACTCAAATAAAAGGGTTACGCTAGGATTGGAAGAAAATTGTACACAAACTGATCATATGGATCATGGCAGATATAATTTGTATAATAATGTGTTCAGATAGTCTGTGCAATTTCTAAACTTCAATTTTTTAAATATTATTCCTTTTGTTTTTCGTTTGTTAGTATATTTATTTTCAACTATTTTCAATATAGGCCAGTCGGTAAAGGTCACTTTAGACCAAAAGTACCAGTAATTTGCAATACGGCTGAATAAGTATGTAGATTAACATAAAAAAAGTTTACCAGTCTATCGATTTCCCAAAGTTGAAAAAAAAATCGATTATCATTTTTTTCCGATTATCCTTAATATTTCGAGCTGGGATGAAGATAGAGGAAAATAAAAAATACCACCGTGTATGGGAGGTATTTTTCAACAAAAAAGGTCATATGTATTTATTTCGTCCAAGCAATGGTTTGTCTGGAAAAAATTCGATAATGCAGGTATGTATTTTGCAGCAGGGGAAATAACTAAAAGGGGACATCTTATTCATATATGAAGCGTTGGCTCATTCTAAATTGGCCGAATTTTAATATATCGAATTGAAACTTGACATAAGAGTTAAAATATATATTTTAAACATTTATGCTGAGTCTCAGCTTGTTATCTTGAAAATTACCCTAGTAAAATTATATATTGTTATCTGGATATATAATAATATAATAATATCTAGCGTTTGTTGAGTATCCAGATATTGATATAGATACTAGATTATTAGACATAAAGAAATTTATGTACTACGTATTGTCGACTTTATTTTTAAATGTAATCTACTGTAGTTTCATCATTGTAGATTGTGCATCCACCCTATACAAAACCAATACGAAATTCTAATGAGTACAATTCAATTATACTTTTGAATGACCAGAATGATTGCTTACAGTTCGCCGAGAAGGTCCTTACGTGATCAATTAGTTTGGCTTTGGTGACATTGTACATAATGTTGTAAAACATTATAAAAATGGCATCTTATTAATTATAATATAATTTTTAAGTTAAATTAATATCCAAAAACTGCGATTTTTATCATAGTGCATTTAAACTGACTTTTTTAATGCCAGCGTTACGTCCGTAAAGTGACTTTTTATTGGAATAATTCACTACTTTCTCTAAAGGTAAGCTGATTATTGAATGTTTATTGTACTAGTGTTGTACTTACACAATGCATTGCGGTACGTTAACCCCTTTCCACACGAGTGTCGAGGCAGCTCCGCACCCTACTAATCCGTACGAACTCCTATGTCGGGCGAGCCCCGAACTCGCTATGACAACATTCTTTAATTGCATTTGAACGGACGTAGTACTTTGATGACCGCTATTATTATAGTTTGAGATGTGCTGCTATCTGTGGAATTTTTTTAGAACCATTTAAATTCAGTTTCTGTTGTAAATAAATCTTAGAAAATGTAATGTTTGCCGTCTTTGGCCGTTCTGTAAACAGCTGCCGTTTGGTTCCTACTTACTACGCAGTGTTTTAGTGATCTTACGCGTTGTTTAGTTTTGTTGTACTGTACTAGGTTATCGTGTTTAATTTCACAGTTTATTTTTAAATATTGTTCTTTTTACAATAATGATTGTTGTGAAATAAAATGAACGAAGATTACGGCAGTTACAAAATGGCGGGAGTGGCGACGGAACTTTTGTTTCGGACCTGAATAATTCCAATATTACCAATAAGTTTTGAAAAAAAGGTTTACTTACTAGTTTTGACCTAAATAATGCTCTTGCTAAGGAATAAAATAAATAGTTGAGGCAATTTTGTACAAGTTGGCGTCCAAACTAATTTTTTTCATAAAAACTATATTTTTACGAAAAACTCGTTTTTGAATTATAATTTTTTTATAATGTATTATTGTGCCTAAAACATTTGTAAACCACTTAATTTTGTTTGTAAGGATATAGACAAAAAATCAAGCAACAAATTAAATATAGGTCTTCCCATTGAAAGTTTGTTCAAAATTCTTGTTTTTTCAGGTTTTTTGTTCCAAATTTCTATTTTTTTCAATGAATAAAAATTTAAAAAATATACTTGAAAATAAAAATATATGTTTTATTTCATACCAACCTATACTTTAGTCATAGAAGAAACTATAGAAGAAACTACAAAAAAAATCAGCCTTTTAGAACTGACAGAAATACTTTTTTTTAGTAAACAAGTTAGAGTGCAATATTCGCTCAAAATTAAATGGAGCTGATAGCAACACTAGGTCCCCAGTAATTGGAGTGGAAAGGTTAATACCGTTTAAAATCTGTAGACAAATTAATAATTCTTGTGATTCTAGTGCAGTATGATAAAAATTATAGTTCATAACTTGTACCTAAAGCTCTTTTTGTTTTGGTGCTTGTTCGTTTTTATAAAACCATGATCTTGCACCATAAACATCCTCTGTAAGTACTAGTGATAAAAATATAAACTATTATAAAACAGTGTAAATTTAATTTGAAGGATAAATACATTAATTTATTAGGGTAAACATCGGTTTGTTTACTCAATTACTACTTTATAATAATCTAGACCTATATCGTGAAGCTTTGGATTCAGATATGACGTAAATTGGTCGGATCACACTTTCATTAAAGTAGGATATTAAAATTGTAACAATTGTTAGTCGCCATTCCAAATATTGATTACTAATTATTAGATTTAGGATTTAAAGTCTTCAATATTCCATTTTCGTCGCTAAACGATGGCCGTTTTCAGTCATTTTCAAGTTTAACAAGTTTTCAAGTTACCAAGTCGAAATTTGCCGAACATATCATCCAGAATGACCATGCTTACTCCAGCATAGACGGTACCCTCGAAATATTACATAGTTGTAAAAGGGGAAAATTGATGAACGCGCTAGTTTGGAATATACAAGAACTATAAAATGGATAGCAACAAGTTATTAAATGAAAAACTAAATTTTGAATCTAACGCGTTATACGACATCGTACGATAACCCATCATCCCTTCCAAGCGATTAACTTGTATACCATCATTGCGTACCGGGACAGCGTCGTATATAGTCGCTCACGAGTCATTATTTTAAGCAATACGGGCGTGTAAGTGTGTTCTATTTATTTATTATGTAATCGTTGTGTGAGTTATGTGTAAGACTGACGAAGGGTCTTTAAGGATCCTTATGTCAGTTAAGGATGTAAATGTCGAAGGGAGACCTGATAAACTTGAAAATTGTTTAATAGCCGAAACAGCCGTCGTTTAGCGACGATAATGGAATATTGAAGACGGTAAGTCCTAAATCTAATAATAATTAGGATATTAAACATTTAATTCAGTGAGCACGTTTCTCGCACAATGATTAAACAACAGTTATGCTATGAACCGATACACATGCGGTTAAATATTGAAATTGAATGTTGGCAGAACTGATACGTACAGTTCGATAATTCCTCTTGCTTCATAATCAGCTACGACTTGACTTCCATTTTATTTTTTAGGAAATTTTTAACTGAAATTGATATTCACATTGTAATATTGCTAGGCAGGAATGTCTAAAGTTTTTTTCTTAGTATAAAAATAATTGAAATTACACATGCACACTTTATTTTTCTTAATACAAAAGTAAACATAGTAAACACATAAGGAAATAAGGAAGTAAATGGCAAGCTGCATGCTACATTATGGTAGTTCATCACTAACGGTGCATGCGATGTCACTGGCCTATATTTCCTATTGCTGACAGATGAATTGCACGATATCCAAATTTAGTTTGAATGTCAACCCATATTTAACTGTGTCAGTGTAATTTGATTGTTTTATTAACATTACCTGTATTTCAAACTGAACTGTGTTTTGTCTTTATTTATTGCACGGCCGTTTTGATTCTTACCTTAGTTATTTTGGAATTAAAATTTTTGCGGTTCACGTACTAAACAAACAAACACAGCTCTCTTTTGTATTTATTATATTAAAAACATCCTGTCTCATGCAAAAACTCTAGCCTTAATGCGCATGAGTCAGGATCCAGATCATAGCTACCCCCACCCGAACTAAGTAACTCTTTCCTAAACAATTATTTTCGTAAAAATATCAGAGTGTACATTAATCTGTTTGCATTTGCTTCGCTGCTAGTCACCGCAAAACGTTGTAAGTTAGAAACCAATGCATGCCCGAATGACAGGTAGCGCCACCAACACCATGGCAACTCAATACACCGGCTTACAACACGCGCTTACTAAACATTTCTCTTACAAAAATAACTTTAACTTACAGCATTTTCAATGGACAATTTTAATTTATGTCAAAGTCGTTTAATACGACTGCAAAATTGAGTATTTTAAAATGACTGAAAAAAGAATCGAAACGTCCATTTTCCATTAAATAAAGACAAACATACATTATTTCGTGACAGAAAATCCAAGGTAGTATACCACTTAACGGTAGTAGACCTCTTAACGGTAGTAAACCACTTAACGGTAGGAAACCACTTAACTACAGTACACCACTTAACTGAAGGATATCACTTCGATCTCTCTTTCTAACTCAGCATTTTTATTTTCCAATCTGTAAATCTCTCTCTCTCTCTCTCTCTCTCTCTCTTTCTCTCCCCCCCCCCTCTCTCTCTCTCTCTCTCTCCCACCCTCCCCCCTTCTCTATCCTTGTACGTATTATTACTATTTTTCTTGATCTTTAATTTAAACCAGTGAACTTGATTCAAACGGATTCTAACAGCAAACTTCGACAGCAAGCGTTCGACACATAAACTCTATTTCAGTATCTCTCTACCTTCTTATCTCACCTTTACAAAATAATATGTTTTAGTTAGTTAAACTAACTTTTATTCTGTTTATGGTTTTAGTTGTTATTGTGTTTATTGCATTAATGGTACAGCCGTGAACTTTTATCTTTACTAGGGGTGTGTAAGAAAGGAATTTATTTATTTAAAGTCCATGAACTATGAATGTGAACTGAATGTGTTTATACGTAGTTTCTTATTTTATATTAATAGATAAGGTAAAATTCAAAATATTTTTAAGGTTATTTAAATTAAAAGTCATTAATTTCTTTCTCTCACTGTCCATATGCCATTTCAGCCCACCCCTTCTTTAAATCGTTCTCTCGATCAACTAACCTGATAAAATGGTGTTTGATTTAAACTTTTGAACAGTTAAAGTTTAAATGGAAGGTAAAGTGGGTAGCACGTAGTCCAAATAAACAACAGTTGTAATTGAGGAATACAATTATTATTACGCACGAACGAGCTTACACAAACTACGCTACTCACATAACATCATTGATTTTAGCATAACTAAAACCATCAAACACACATAGTATCACAATATCTATTCAAACTATACACGAACTTTTCCATCCATAAAACGTAAGTTTTATGTCATTTCGAGTTAATGTAGTAATATAGGAATTCCTTACTTTTCAACTGTACAAAAAACTCTAACTGCTACAGCGATATCAATAAAATTTTCAGGAACGATCAAATCATAACAACTTTGACACTGCAAATTGTCTTTAAATTGTTTATTATGTATTGTACTGCAAAATACATACCGTAAAAACTTAGAAATCATTAAACTGATTCTGAAAAAACAGTCTAAAAACTCTGCAAAGTAATTGCTTGGATGTGAACAACCTTGCAAACAAATCGGATTTGTAGTTCTCAAGTTAAACAGACAAAAACAGCGAGAAGATGTCTGTTTAGTTTCAGAGAGATTCATTATTGTTTTCTTCGTTCACTCCCCCTCCCCAAAATCTTAATTTTTGTTTTATATTTAGTGTTAAAAATAAAACTGTAGTCCTCTATAGTAAAATTTTGTTTTTATTTTTGTTTTTTTGTTTTTTAGGTGTATAATTAAAAATAAGCATACTTTACCCACACTCTTTGAAGATTGGAAGAAATAATAAAAACTTACCTTGTCGTCAAAACTTAATACTTCTCAAGAATTTCTCAATTCCCAATTAACAAGGTTAGAAATGTTCTGGTGCAGGAACACATAAATAGGTTTTCCAACTTTAAGAATAACAAAAGAAAACTTAGCAACAACCTTATTTTTGAAAGAGTGCCCCAAGGGGAAACTCGTATTTTTTAAGTGGTAATACCTATTAAAGCAGAAACTTTATTAAAAGGTATTGTTTAGACGAAATAAATGTCACTGTATTAACCACAATGATGATCAAAACAACACTCTATTCATTTCGTCATTGTTTTAGTTTTATTTTAGCTCGCACATTGAACAAACTAATTTTTCAATAAGTTTTAAAGTGTATTGAATATTCCAAAATGGCATGGAAATTGTTTTTTAATGGTACATATTTGTACTGTCCCAAATATGTAAAAACTAAGATGTATAGTTCATATATTGTTTACGAAAAGCTCAACACGTTTTTTTCCCAATAACGCACAAACCAGTCAAAGTCGTTCTTTATTTTGTGTAATTTTTTTAAAGTATAACTTTTTAATCCACATATTATGTTTTCTTTATTTAAATTGCAGCTTATATTTCCCAAAGCATACCATGAACATTTATATTTTTTAATTCAATTCTTAAAAACAACTGAAATTTTTTGGGATATTTTTCACACCCAGCATGAAACAATACGAATCTTATTCTGTGCTATGTCAGAGTACTTAATGTTAGTACTAAGGAACAAAGGCACAAAGGTGTTGAGCATTCAGTATGATCAAAGTTGTAAACATAACCTTATATAATATAAGCTATGTTTGTGTAGAATTTCTGAAGTAATCAGCTGTTTTACGTGTGCTTTATGATCCCTACTATATCCTTATCGCTTAGTGTTCCAAACCAAAACCTAACCTACAAGTTGTAAACACAATCTAAAAGTGGTTTTCGTAGATGCATTTATGTTGAAGTATTAAAGCTGATAAAACGAAATCAGCTGTTAAATGTTTGAATCAGTGTTTATTGTTGACAGTTTATTTATGTTTAATAAAGTAACATACGTCTAAAAATAGTTTACTGTAAATATCCAGAGAATTTGTGTACTGTAAATAGTTTTGATATCCAGAGAACTTGTACAAAGGGCAGAGGAACTTTAAATTATAGTTGGGACGCATAAAGACCATTTCTTAAGAACCAGGTGTTTTCATATTATTTCACAATTTTTCTAAAGATAAAACTTACTTTGAATTGTTCACACGATTATGATTAAAGTTTATACTTCAGTAAAGTACATTACATGATAAATCATACTTAATATTTCCAGCAGAACGTCAAGTCTGATAAAACTTGCCACCGCAGTAAATGGAAAAGACAGATTCACTTGTTTGAAAGAGTTATTTGTAGAATAAATATCAAAGTTAAGCCGCTTTGAGGTATAACTTTGTTTTGTAAAGCAGATGTTCTCTTTTAATGTGTTCATTAGAATGTTCTTAAACTTTGGACATCACACCATACGTACTTTATCTATGGGGTCACCTGGACCTCTCCCCCCCTCGTAATACATATTATTTCAATTGTAATTAATTGTTTGTTTGCAATAATAATTGATAGAAAATGTATAAAGTAAAACAGTAATTTT
The DNA here is from genome assembly GCA_018207615.1 of Philaenus spumarius. Taxonomy (NCBI): domain Eukaryota; kingdom Metazoa; phylum Arthropoda; class Insecta; order Hemiptera; family Aphrophoridae; genus Philaenus; species Philaenus spumarius. Next base: position 157,328 of record JAGFPH010000355.1, read on the forward strand.
AATAATTAGAGAATAGTAACTGAAAATATTAATCCATTTCGAATATCGAACTGCGTTCTTTCTAGGGGCAGTGGAAGACACTACCCATTGGAAATTACTACAGTTAGTGAAAGTAAATTGTCTACGCTACATTAAAACACTCCCAGCAGATAATCATACTTAGTGTCAAATACAATAATTAATTTGATAAAATACAAAAAATAGTAAACTAATTTTATCAATGCTTAAAGAAAAAATATTAAAATAAACGGTACCAGGAACTGGCACATAATTTCTCACAAACATATTTAAATTATTAAACAGATTCACTGTGACTTGAAGGGTGGGGTAGGAGAGAAGATTTATTAAAGTAGGATATTAAGTAATAAATACGATTATTATTATTATCTAGAGAGAAAACTATTTGATCGATTTCGAACAAATTTGCACCAAACACGTCAATTAGGTCTTTATAGATGCAAGAAAAATGGTTTTGAAAATTTTTGAAAAACAACCCCCTTTATGGCCAAAAAACCCCAAAAATCAGTTATTATTATTATTATTAGCTAACCGAGAATTTTTAGAAAGATGCGGTTTTTGCATATGGTAGGGCACATTAAAGGCTACAAATAAGCCAAATTTTATCAAAATCGTTAGAGCAGTTTTTTTATAAAAAAATAATAGCTGATTTTTTGGAGGTTTTTTGGCCAAAAAGGGGGTTGTTTTTTAAAAATTTTCAAAACCCTTTTTCGAGCACCTATACAGGCTTACTTGAAATGTCTGGTGCAAATTTGTTTGAAATCGATTGAATAGTTTTCGCCATTTCGCCAAAAAAACCCCAAAAATCAATTATTATTATTATTTTTAGCTAAACGAGAATTTTTAGAAAGATGCGGTTTTTTACATATGGTAGGGCACATTAAAGGCTACAAATTAGCAAAATTTTATTAAAATCGTTATAGCCGTTTTCTTATAAAAAAATAATAACTGATTTTTTTGGAGGTTTTTTGGCCAAAAAGGGGGTTGTTTTTCTAAATTTTTCAAAACCCTTTTTCGTGCATCTATAAAAGCCTACTTGACATGTCTGGTGCAAATTTGGTTGAAATCGATCGTATAGTTTTCTCTCTAGCTTTGTATACATATAGACATACAGACATACATACAGACAGACATTTTGTAAAAACCACTTTTTTGAACTCAGGGCGTCCCAAAACGGATATTTCCACAATAATCTCAACATCGATTTTTTTTGCGATCACTATACTTTCTCTATACTATAGTATAGTGAGAAAGTAAAAAAGATAAATTGCATTTTTTCAAATAAAAATTGTTTACGAAAATAAATTTTACGTTTTTAACTTAATCAGAAATATTGACACATTCATAGACTGGCTGATAAATTTACTTTTAACTTTCATGATACAAATCGTGTGGGTTCTATAATATGTAAAGACAACTAACTCATTTCATATTTCATAGATACAATACATAACTCCATATTTGTTTCTTTAATTTTCTAATGTAAGCAACCAGAGGAAAATATTAAGTGAGGTTTATAAAAAATTAAGTAATAATTATATAATTTACAATAGTTACAATCAATATAGTGAAATTTTGTTTGATTAAATTATTTGGATTTTATAAAATATTTTTATTAATTGATAAAAAGCAACAAATTGAACAAATTAGTTGAGTTCTTTGGCACATCATTAAGAAGCAAAATTAACTGTACTTTAAAATTTACAAATAAGTATTAGGCTTACATAAACCCAGCATTGGAGCCAAATATACCTATTTGTTTTTTAAACTTTACTGTCTGCAGACAACAATTAATTGAAGTGTAGTATGCCAAAAATATTGTACTTTCACGTCAAGGGTTCCGTACTGCCAATAGTTCCAAGTTGATGTTAATAATAACAACGCATTATATATTGAACCAATTACCGTAATTATGTTTGAAATAAATTATACAAGATCAATGAATGGAGGTACATAGCATTAATATAAAAACACATTTTCATAAAGTTTCCACAATAATTCTGATCCAATATTTATACATATATTTGATTTTGTTTTTAAAATTCATCAGTAAAATCAATATATTTACAATTCAAAAAGCATAATTACATTAATAAACAGCATGTATAATGAAATTAAACATACTAAAAATAAAACAAATATAACCAAAGAACATACTATTTGCAAAAAAATAACCATAACATATAATTAAAGGTTCTGAGAGTTAATTCGATGTTAAAAACCTGTTTTGAAACAACCTAAAATATAGTATGCTCTAAGAATAACTAAAGAAAAGTAGCATCTCTAACTCAGCCCGGACCTAATTATCCTGAAATATCAAATATATACAATGCCATCCTTTTATTATTTATTTTATTTTAACCTCACAATTAATTCTTGGATCACAATAACAGACACATAACATACCACATTTATTAAAACTAAATAATATTTATTATACTATTTTAAAAAATAAATCCATATTGTTGAGATTGTTAAAAACACTTTTAGCAGTTTACAGAATTTATAAAAATACGCTTGGTACTGGAAAACAGTAAAGTTATATATTAAACAATTTACTTATATATTGTGACTGCTTTTGGGACAAAGATATGACTTTTATTTCTCAGTGTCGCCTTTATCTTATCTCGATCCACTTATTTTATACAATATAGTGGTCCCGGCAATGCTTTGCTATTGCTTGATTGTTTTATGTTTTTTAGTACGGTAAACCCGCGTTAACCCCTGGCGAAGCCGAGTAAAGCAGTTAGTAGGTCTATGCGTATAATTTGGTTACTTAAATTTACTTATATAATTGAATATAAGTTATTAATTTTGTGTAACTCTAAATAACTTAACATATTATAATTAAAATTTATTTTACAATAAAATGAGCTTAAAAAATTTACATAAAATTAAAAATAATATGAAAATGAAAATTATTAAAAATAAAACACTTATAGCAATAGCAATAGGCTTAGCAATCGATCAGTTTACAAATTTAATCGATTTTCTATTTGATTTAATAATGAAGGATTTTTATGAGAAAACAATAAAGTAATTCTATAAAAACTAAAGTTTATAGCGTATAAAACGTCTGCAACACTGCTTACCGTACTGTCATAGATATTAACCAACTAACCTAAAAAATTAACATATTTATTATTAACGTGTTATTCTGGTTGCTACGGTTATACAATTCGAAACGCTTCAAGAAACGTGTGTTGATTTTATAGGCGTAATCTAAAGCTGTGTTAAACCTTTGGTCCAAATCAGCTGTTTTATTAATAATGTGTAACAATAAATAATATGTTGAATTATAATAGATGTTTGAATTATATTACAGTTCATTGATTTTTCCTTTGTGTTTGTCTTTATTTTTTTAAACCAACCTAAATAAGTTGTTGGTTGTGAAAAATAATTAACTAATTTTAATGTTCTAATTTGATTGATATTGCAATGAATGTAAATGTATTAATAAAAATGTTATTTTGGTATAATTTAAACAGGCCACACCTAGAATTGTGTTGCTAAACATTTGATACGAATCAGCTGTTTCATCTGTTATAAGGCTGCTAATAGGAGTGATGCATTTTTGCATTTTCTACCCTTTAAATTACCAATTTTGCAAAATCCTTTCTTAGTGCGCCTCTAAATTCTTGGACGGAAGAACCTTCCAAATTTCAAGTATCTAGCTTTAATAGAATTGGCTCTGCGTTGATCGTCAGTCAGGACGTCGCATTTTATATATAGACTGTCCAATAATAATAAATACGGAATTAAAAATAAATCATTTCAATGTAAAGTATGTAAGTCTGCAGGTTTTTAATATTTTTTAGTATTTTTGGAAATGAAAAAGACTGGAGTATTTTATAATATCTTGAACACTATGTATGATAAATTCTTTAAAAAGTAGTTTTTATTTCCACAAAACAAAGCCCTTTTAAGCGATACTCCTAAAGTATCGTAAAATATGTATTTTTGGGATGCCAAATTTTAACAGATCAATATTTTTAGAGTTTTGAATATTTAAATATGTTGGGTAAGCGTACTTTCTCATATCAGCTTGATATCAATTGAGAAATTTCACTGCGGCAGAGTTACAGGTAATCGAGTGATAGTATAGTGGTTCTGTTTAACCCTTTTGAGGTGTGGAACTGAGTAGTGAGTAACCGGCACAACTTAGGGGGGATATAAGGGACCTAAAAATAAGCAAAAATGTTCATTTGAACATATGTTCGGAAACTTCTCGTTTTCCGTCTGTCGGTAAGTTTTATGTGTATTTTGAGTTAATCATAACTTTAAAAATAGTAAGATTATAAGTTTAAATTTACTATAGGCATTGTTTACACTAATTTGTATTAATATACCAAGATAAAACACTTTACTGTATTCAAAATAAAAAAAATAAATACCTAGGAAACCGCAAATTTTACATTAATTTCATTAGAGACAAAATATTTATATTTTTTTATAGACAAACAAATTAGATTGTTTAAGTTTTATGTACCTTGAAAAATAACCAAATTACTATCAAAAACCCTAAGAAAAAAAAATTGGCATTTGCAAAAAACAAATGACAAACTGAAAACGAAACGTTTGTGGATCTATGTTCAAATTAAAATTTGTTGCTTATTTTTAGGGTCCCATATCACTTCCCAAAGATGTTCTGCTTACTCGCGACTAACCCAGTAGGCCTATATATTACTATACCAGATGTTCCAAAAGAGTGCGATCCCTTCCATAACTTTTACACAGTGGAAAGTAGAAAGATGAAACTTTGGAAATGTCTTTGGATGATTTCTTTGGATGGAACTTTCAAGACACCCCTCCCCTATTTTAAATTGTTAAAAATTTGCGAGAGTGGTTCAATATTTTTGGACATAAAGTTTTTCAGCCGGTACTTTGGATGAGTTGTACCTTACTTTGGTATCAAAATGTTTGTGATTTGATTTAAGGGGTAAAATGGTGTATCCCAGGCTGTATGTTTCCATTAAAAAACTTGCTCCCCACAGGATCACTCCTCGGGAGGCGGGGGTGGCTTGAAAGTTAGTAAAAGTATCTACTAATCATAAAATACCTTGTATCAACTTTAAATTTTACAATTGATCAAATTTTAAATAGTTTTTCATAAAGAAATATAATTATTATTTAAAAAGAGGATTAGTGTTTCAGAGTAGTCTGAACCGCTCCTCTCTAATATTGTGAACGAAGGTGTAAAGTGCTGTAACAACTTCACTACGAATCTAATCACTAAAGTGCAGCTTGTCATTCCACGCAATAAGTGCTATTTCAACGCAATCACCTTACAGGGTGGTAACTGCCCTTAACCTGGAGAAGGGGATGAATGTAAACAGAGGGTGAGTTCAAACAAGTTATAGTTCTTGGTTTCAATTTCACGTCTAGACATTTTTACAAAACAAAAGAAAAAGTTCAGATCGTAGTTAATAAAATAAAATCTATTTTATGAGTATTTAGAAAATTTGGAATCGTTACATAATTATTGTTTCACGAATGTTATGTTTGTATGATTATGTTGTGTAAAAGAATCCGTAAAGTATATTATTTCGTTTTCATTTATTATTATTATTTTTATTTTTTTTATTTTAGCCGTTACGGACGTAGGAACGTAGGCTAACCGAGAGGATAAAGTTTTAACTTACCAACTGGTTGAGTAAGTTCAAGCCTAGTTACTAGCTATCGATTTAATTGAGCTGCACCCTCCCCCTCCCCTCTCCACATGTCTTTATTATTCTAACTGCCGTAAAGTAAAGAAGTTGCAGCCCGTTAAACAAAAAAAATTTGGGAAAATATAAAATTGCATCGTCAATTTAATAATGTTGTTACGATTGTATTTATTCCGATTGTTGTATTATAGTCGCATCAATTGATGAACTGCATAATAATATTATATCATAATGAAATTTCAATACTTTGAATTTAACCTACATGTTTTAAATCTATAGGCCTATGTGTGATGCCTTATGATAAACTTCAATTTAAGAAGCAATTCAATGGTGAAAAACTACTTTGGTTATTTCCTTTCGTTGACAATGTCCAACAACTGGATAGTCATCATCCCATACCACCATTTCTAAAGTTTCTGTGTATTACCCAATACGGATTCTAGTGAATTCAATAATAACAGTTATGAATGTTTTCATTGCAATTAAACAATACTGTTGTATTACAATACGTTTTAAGAAATTAATTAAAACTGAAAGTTAACTTTTCTTTTTTTTTTTTTTTTAGTTTGACTTCTTTGCAAATATTTTTGCTTTATTCTGAAATAAGTAAATTCATTTTTAAACAATCTTTTATGATTGTTTTTTCATTTGTTACGTTGTGTACTTCGCCCTCTATTCCAGTTTAACCTTAGTACCAATGTGTTCTACGACCTCTCACGAATAACTCCCGAAGATGGATGCATGGCCATCCGAAACCGAAGAAGTGTAAATCCACAAATTAAAAGGTTTTTACCAACCTATTATATTTCAAAAATTTCAGAACCCAAATTCTAAAAGACTATTTTCCTCTCAAACTATACATAGTTGTCAACTTTGCACAAAATTTCACCTGCACACTTTGTCTACAACCAATTTACAATGAAAGGCGAAACAAATTAAATCAAAGTTTTTTGTAAATAATTGTAATTGCAACTCTAGCAACGATCTGTACAAGAATGATTTTAGTTATGATATTATATAATACAACTAAATTAGTAAGTGACCGATGTTTTTCAGTTTCTGTTATACAAACAGATAATTCCTACACTTCGAATCTATTTTTCTGAGCGGAGAAGTAGGGTAATCACAGATGTAACCAAAATTGCAAGCAGAAGTACAGTGCATTGAATTGCTTTCAGCGTCATATTGGAAATATCAGTTCCCAGTGATATTGGATTATAGATGTCATATTACAAAATCCACTTTTCTGACCAATAATTTTTTATCCCTACTATATTATAGTCTTACTTGTTTTATCTTGAACAAACCTGAACTTATTCACTTTCTCCAATCCTTCGTTCTCCAATCATCAAGTTGAGGTGTCCCATACTTCAGTCCTCCATTTCTTTCCGGGCTTCCGGTTCTTTTTCCCAAATTTTGAATACACCCATTCACTTCTCAGTATGTTTTTATGTGTATCTATGTTTAGTGCTTATTAAGAATCTCCCCTTCCTCCATCACCATCAACCCAATTGTGAGAAATGTACATTCCTCAAACGTTTCTTTATTGCACCATGCCTAAAGAGGTTTAAACCATTTGGAAATTTCATTTGATCTTTGTAACCTGTGTATTTTAAAGTTGTACGCATTGATTCCTAGTAGTTTTATGTTAAAACCATAAACTCCTTAGTCAGTTGTTTTCACATGTTGTTCTGTATGAGAGTTCATTATTTTAGTCTTTGGAATCACAATTCCTCTATTAAAACACACCAATCTCTCACTATATTCAGCATTAGCAAGATTGTATTAACACTTACGCCAACCCTATACTCAACCACTAACATGCATTAACGCTCATGAGCTACAAGCCAGTTTAACCAAGGTTTTAAAAGAGTTGTTATTCCTCTAGAGTTTAAACTTCCACTCTTCATTTCCCTTCAAAGATTAAAACAAAGATGTTCATTCCTGCCTTAAGATGTTCATTGTAGTAACAAATAGTCTTAATACAGCTGATCGTTTTTTAAACAAATAATTTAACACTAATTAAAATACTTAATTATATGTAACACCTTTTCGATCAAGAATTTTATTGAAAGGCGATTGTTAAAAATTTATTTCGTTAAAAAGTAAGCCTTTCTTTGAATTGTAAAAGCTGCACTAACACACACAGAGTGGATGAAAAGTCGAACAATGCTAGATTCTTGAATTTTCCACATACATTTAATAAAAACATATTTTAACAACCAATATTGTTTTATCTGCGAAAAACTAAAAATTAAGGATATTAAAATATATTGTTTGTGAAAATTAGTCATTCTTATGGTGTTACTTGATAAAAAATTCACGTATCTTTTAAATGCGCCTTTTTGTTTTATCTTTTACCACAAAAAAGCTAGAACCTTTCGAAAATCTAAAAAAAAACTAATATCACGACCAATTTACATGAAAACAGTTGGGTTTACAAAAATTACATATCTTTTTAAAAAGTCTTAAAATAATTCAATCGTAAAACCAAAAACAAAATAGAGGTTTCCATTACAAATTTTAGGTTGGCAACCATATTAGTGGCATTTCTTTAAAATGAGTGAAATATTTTTCTATCTTTGTTAGAAGTTGAGTACCACTCGTTTAAAGACTGTTCATCCACCCTATTTAGGGGTAAAGTTGCCGTGATAGTACCGCCTCCTTCATCTTACCAGCACCAATTTTCCCACTAGCAGTGATGCTAGAGCACTCATGCGGTGACAGTGGATACTTCCCACAGAGTGACCTTCAGAAATTGCACATGTTTGCTTAAAGCCGATAGTGTTTTATTAAATTTTGTGTGTTTCTTGACGATTTCAAGTGAGATTTATCCTGTTTGTTTATTAATTTATAGATTTATTAATGTTTAGCCTGACGATAACTGACGTAAGAACATTAGCATTTCAGATTGCCAAAAAGAACAAATTACTCCACAATTTGTAAGAGACCAAACAAAGACTTAACAAAGAGACCCAATTTGCTGGAAAAATAGTTCTATGTATTTAAGGCTCGGCATAATGAAATTAGTTTAAGAGAGCCCCAGGCTACTTCTATTTTACGGGTTAATGGATTTAATAAAGAAAATGTTTATGGATTTTTTGACATCCTTAAGAAACTCGTGGATGAAAATAAGACTGACTCTATAATGTTGATGAATTAGTACTAAATACTGCTCAAAATAAATGTCAAAAGTACTTGATCAGAAAGGGTGAAAGAATTTTTTTCAGTGTTAAGTGGCAAGCGAAGAGTAAACCCTACATTTATGGCCTGCACCAGTGCCTCTGGAAACTATGGTGTCACCCATGTTAATATTTAAACGCATGAGAATGATAGATGAGCTTAAAGTGGGAGCTCCACCTGGAAGTTTAGTTGACATTTCTGAATCATTGTACATAACAGTGACTTTTTCTAAAGTGGCTTAAGAATTTCTTTGTCTCGGGAAAACCAACCATTGACAAAAAGATAATTTTAGTTCTCGATGGCCACACTACACACTCAAAGAATCTTGAGGCAATCGAAATGGTCAGGAAGCATGGAGTAATAATGTTACAACTACCTAAACAACCTACTCATAGAATTCAAACCCCTTGATAGAACTTTCTTCAGACCACTGAAACGTAACTTTAATCAAGCTTTAGAGAAATGGTTGAGATCGACTTCTGGACTGTGGAGTAACAAGTGGATTTGTTATGTGCAGAGGTTTATGGGAAAGCGGCAACAATAGAAAACGCAATCAATGGCTTTTGGGTGAATGGATTTTAGTCGGTTGATCATACAGTATTTCAAGACTGTAATTTCACTGCCAACCTGAATACCTGAACCAAGTTTCCACTTCTAAACCTGACAATATTTGCCATCCTAACGTGTCAAGTAGCTCATAAAAAGACCTGAAAATGACGACAAATTAGTTATGGACGATGATTCGCTTGAATTCCATTGGCCAGAAATCCCAAACCTCGATCACTCAGCAACTGAAATTTTGAATGGCATTGATATTAGCCAGCATTCTGAAACTAAGAAGCTTTTAGTTTCAATTGAGTCACTCTCTCCTTTACAAAAACCACACTCAAAAAAAAGAACGGGCAATACACAAATCAGTCATTTTTACTAGTAGCCCATACAAAAACCAACTGCAGCTAGCAAAACAAATTCAGTTAACACAAGAGAATATCAAAACATTTAAGGAAATCCAGACCATATTTTGCTTAAAATCAATTGGAAAAAGAAATTGTTATCAATTAATTGTTATAGTTTGGTTACTGTAGCCCGTGCATCACTGAGGATGGCGACATTGTCCTTGAAACGCGTTTGAGGTTAGTAAACGTATTTATTGTGAGATTTTGTGTTCAGGTTTTATTTTATCTAATTGGAAAAAGGACAAAGAAGTCAAGAAAGACCCTACTTAACATCGCATTTTCTTCGAAACAAATTGATGTTGAGATAGAGGTGCAACCTCAAGAATGTTATTGTTTCTTATGCAAATCCAACAAAGTTGAAGACATGATTCAATGTCAAAACTGTAGTTTGTGGATGCATGATTCCTGTGCAGGTATCAAAAGTGGATAAAGAGCTCAAAAGTTTGTGTGTGTAAATAGTAAATAGAACTAATAGAACTGTAAATAGGATTGACACAAAAGTCGACTAAAGTAACATGCACTTTTCCATATATTAATTATAATAAATTATGAACATTTTTAGCTTATGCGTTAATGTTTTAAAATATAAAAATGGTTTCTTTCAAAACCGATTTTCGTAATTATTATTTATCATAAGCCAATAGATTCCTTATGAACTGGATAGAGTGAGATCAAGGAAACCCTAGTTACTAGTTTCCTTTATCGTAACACTAGTAGTTCCCTAGTAATTTATAATTTTTAAATGAACTTGTATCACATTCAAAAAAATATATAGGGTGGGGGAATAAATGTGTTTAACTATAGAATAATGCTGTACATTACAACTAGCAGTATCCAAGCTTTAAGAATTAAAAGGTAAAAGGTGGTCCGATCAATGCAACTTTCCCCCAATCTGCAGAAATTTATTTTAGAAGAGCACATTGGTGTGGCCTAAAATCGCACGTGAAAAAATGCCAGAAACTTTTAGGTTTTTTTTTTTTGTAACTGCAACCCTTAGCACGAGGCCTGAATACATTTATTTAGTGCCTAGCTTATTAAAACTATGAAGTAAATTTTAGTAAATAAAAATTTCGAAATATAACTGCGCTTGTAAGCCCATCTGAAAGGGATATATTTATGTACGTAATATAAACGCTGTTTACAATATAGGCTCTTCTAATTATCGTGAGACACTGGCAGGGGTTGGTTCTGTTATAAATTGATTAGATTTTTCACAAATATGAGCTTCCTGTATTTTATGTATTTAAAATCTTTAATAGTAAAATGAATTTGTCAAAAGCAGTTTCTTTCTCAATTCGTAAAAAGGCTTAAATTAAATGGGAAAGTATAGAAAGAGCCAGTTATTTTTACAATTTGTTCATGACTATTTTTATACGTTTTACTTGATTGAAAACGTGTCTGGAGGTTTTGTGTTGCCTAGAACTTTGTGGAAACAATTACCAAAATGTATTTCTCTTCAAGATTTATTTTCTGTTTTCCTTAAGGCTATTCCTAACTTATATCGTATAACACAAGAAGGAGAGTTTTCAAGATTGTTTTTCCTTATTATTACATTATTAAGAAACTATATTTGGAAGAAGCTGGATATATACAATATAAGCTAATATAAATTTACAAAGCTGTGAAAGACAATATATTAATTACCTTGTTAGATCCATTATTGTTTTAGCGCTATAAAATATCGTTTAGCTGTTAAAAATTTACAGAATAATAAAGTAAAACAGTAATGTTTACCACTTTTTTCAAACTAAATCATTTTTGTATTGTGGAAAATGAATTAATGACGCTAATTTTACCTAAGTTCAAAGTTAAACATGAAATGTCAGACGACGAGCTGTTTTAGGTGTTGCCAATCTATAAACACTGTTTTAACTTTATAGGCCTACTGTGAATCTAACAGGAGAACTAACTAAATAATATAAATTTTAAACATTTTTTAAGCTAGAAACAACTACAAAATATTTTTAATGAACTGATGATGTAACTTTTCGCATAATTAAAAACTTGTATCGATTTTGATGACCTTTATCTCAGAAATGTATTCAAATATCGATGAATGACACAGACAATGTTAGTGATTTTCCTTCAAAAAAGTCCTGGAAGCCAGATTTTTTATTCATGGAAAATAGAAAAAAGTACCCAATTAAAACTCGGCTAGTGCATAAGTACCCAAAGGTTGAATGTTTGGATTTTTTATAAGAGAATCGACACGACACAAGTCAATACAGTGAAGGACCCAACCTCTTGCAGAGCGAATAACGTTTTTACCTCGACTCCTAGTCTATCAGAGATGCTTGACAAAGGTAACTTCATTACCAGCAATCAACATCTAGTGCTTATCCAATCAACATCATACTAGCAGCGCGATTTGGGTTGATCTAGTTTAAAAATAATATATATAGTTAGAAATAAGCTGACTGTTAGTTTTTTTATGTAAATACTAGTTTAGTAAAAAAAAAATTGTATGATTCTCCAACAAAAAATTGGTTTCGTTTTCTAAAGTTAAATTTATTTAAAAATTTGTAAATAGAATGCATTAGAAAAGAAAGCGTATGCTTTA
>JAGFPH010000355.1:169720-199510 GCA_018207615.1 Philaenus spumarius
AATTAATCCTACAAGAGGTGTCATTATTCTGGGTTGCAATATTATTTTAATACTATTCTCCGTGATATTTAATTTTCCAAACACATTATTCAATATTTTAGGGAGTACTCTACCATATTTGGCTGGCATGTATTTATTTTTAGTAGTTTTCTTCCGAAGGGGATTTCTGTTTTGATGCTTTTTAATAATATTGTCCACAATTACCGTGTTGTAGCCGTTTGCCGAGGCTATATATTTGAGGGTGTTGAGTTCTTCTTGATAATCTTCTGTATTGAATGGAGTGGTTACAAGTCTATGCACCAGACTATTGTAGGCAGCTAACTTTTGGGTGGTAGGTTGGTGTGAGTCAGAATGAATGGTAATATCTGTTGTGGTAGCTTTACGGTAAATTTTTAATTTAAAAGTGTTGAGAAGCCAGATGATGGAACATAGATTCCGAAACGCGTAGCCAAAATATAAATACGAAGTCACACGACGGATTTACAAAGGTAAATATATAATTTTTACTAAAATGATATTAATAACAAAGTGTCAACTCATCATTTACTCAATTCTACCATAATATATATTTATAGTTTAGAAACTTAAATTAGGATCAGCTCCAAACAACGAAATTATTACCGAACAATGCTTGAATGAGAACCATCTTTCATATAACTTTTCAAAAAAAATGTTTTATATGCTAGTGTTCCTGTATTACGTACCTCTAAGACCACTAATTTTTCGAAATTTTAGCTTCGGTATCTTCGTTACTAGAGGACGTTTTGAGAGGAAATATATTTTTCATCGTTTTTTCGCAAACGTAAGATTCATTATATTTTTCCTGTAAATTATATAAATAAGGCTACTACATTTTTAAAGCATTCGTTCCCTATATTTGGCTCTAAAATCCACTTTTTATGTAGCAATGGTTATTGGATTGCATACGGGTCAACGTTTTTATCACAACGCCACTAAATTTCATTCTGATATCTAAGAACACGTTTCTAAGTAATTTGACCATATCAGACAAACAAAGGTAAACCTACAGACTCCCCCTTTTAAAGTTCGGAAACCAAATAATATTACCATTAAAGCCGAAATCATTCAAACAGATATTGTACTAACTAATAACTAACTAACGATGTGCTGCAAACTTCTTCCACGTACGTATTATTTTCAAAATTGGCAATACATTAATACAAATTAACTAGCAAATGTAATAGAGCCGCAGGAGCGATTTACAATAGATTTAAATTTAAACCCCTTCTAATTGAATATGGTCGTCGAAAGCTTTCATTTTGTTGTCCGCTAATTAAATATTTCCATTAAACCAATACGTATATATAATATAGAGAGAATAAAGGCAGGTATTGTTGATGCATTGACCTCCGCGTTCCCTCCCACAATATGTAATACTGTAACTTGTATGTAATATACGAAAAACTATCTGCAAACCCGTGCTTTGCTACGGGAAGTAAAATAGAAACAGATGTACATTTTTTATATTAGTACTATTGGAAAATTTCGAAAACTAAAGTTCAAGTTGCATAAACACGGATCCATTTCGAAAACAGAAGTTCAGTGTGTAGTTCTGTGTGCTAATTTCCAGTACGAATGTTAGACCGAAGCCTTTATTATACACCATAACCCATAGGTTTGACATATTTAAAGGTAGGTTATTGGTTTTTTTCTAACCAAATTAAAGTATTGAAAAAAAGAAAAAGCGTCAGTGATAGTTATGTTCTAAAAACGAACTACCAGCCAGGTTTTTAGGCTAAAACCTTTACCTGCCAAAAGCCTTCGTCCTTTGCGTTTCGATTTTTTGTAGCCAGGCCATTGGTATTTGCAAGCCAACTTTTTCAGAACTAAACTATTGCTTAAATTGGTGTGAACTGCAATCGAAAATAGTTAATTCGGCTAAAGGAAAAACGTGAACAGGTTACGTATAACTGACCTTAGGAGAAAAATTATTCTTTAAATCCACTCCTACTCCTTTCAAAAATTGGGCTTGCGCTTTGTTTATCGTCATGGCAAAGCAGACCTTGACGGTAAACTGCAGACGTTTAAACTGAAAATAGTAGTCAGAAGGAGTTAAACGGGGGGTCAGAAGGAGTTAAACGGATTCGGGGTACAAAAACTGTTTTTCGTGTACCACAGTCTGTGAATATGGTTGATTTAATCACATTCCTTTATAAGCCTTTTTTAACCTACAGTTTGATTCCGTTACAATGTTTTGGAGAGATCAGATTGCACAGTAACATTATTGGAGTTCAAACTTTGAAGCAAAGATTGTGAGGTGGAATTTCTGGGAGGTTTAAAGTCTGAAGGAACTCTACAGGGTGGTGGACAGCGTCCTCCAACTCAACCGCAGAGTCTACACGGCACACTGATGTTTCACCAACTTTGAAGAAAGTTGATCCAATAAATAGAATCAATAATGCTGATTGTGGAGTCGTTCTTTGGTGTTAAAATATCTCTCTCCTTAACTAACTAAGATTGTCTTTGTGCAGGTTGTTCAAACCGGGGAAGATATTTTCAGTCAAAACTTTTAGGTCTTTCATTGTTAAGCAAAGATTATTTATAATGAATAAATTACCTTCCTCTTCAGTTAAATTACCAACTATGATTTGAAGAAGTTTCAAAACTCCTCTGCCAAAAGATACCTTTGATATGAAACGTAATGTAACACTCGCAATAATGGGATTTGGATCTTTGTTCTTAGGTAGGACGCTCTCGCCATCAGCAAGGGTTTCCCGAGTTTCGCTGAAATGCTTCAACTTCGAGTGTCTGCTGTGGAGAATGATGTCTCGTTTTTCCAACTCCTGACCCACTGTAACTAAAGCAGTCTCGCTTGTTTTTGGCGAGTTATAAACGACCTCTATGTTCATTACCGATTTGTCTGTTAGCCTGAATCATAACTTTAAACTCCTGTCCTTCAAGAACAATCTCCAAGGTCGTTTTAAAATAGTTCTCGTATGTACTTATTGTGATGAAGCATTTTTTAGAGCTGGGCAAGCAACCAAGGCTTCACGTTAGGAAAGATATTATGGTGAAGTTCTGTCTCTATTTCACAATTTCCGAAATAATATATTTGTAAAAATGAATGATCATTTTCAGATGAAGGCAGCAAATTTCCTATCCTGTGGTAAACTTGCCCTTCATCTTTGAAGGTCGACGTAAATTTTCCCTCGTGTACTTCTTTAGCACCAAATGACGTCATTAAACATCAGTTACATTTTTTAAGTTCGCCAAAAAATGCTGAGACACAAGGCGATTTTTTCAGGAGGCTGTGCAAAGGATCAAGAAGCTGTTCAAGTACAGGAAGATGGGCTTTACCATTGTTGCAAATACTCATCCGGTTGTATAATCACGTTGCTACCTCTGTACAGCACCAGATGGTAAGGGTATATTTCAGCAGCAGGGTGAATTTCACAGGAGGTAGAGTAAGTGGTAGGAAGGGACAAATGATCACGGTATTCATCTACTGATGTGTAAGTGTTACCACATGGCATTAAGGTGTACACTTTGAACTGTTCCCAATTGTTACAAAAGTTTCCCACTTGCCCGCACCTCAGCCGCACGTGAGACAGTGCGTACAAGATGAAAAACATGGAGTAAAAGAAGCATGTGCCATCTCCCTCCACATGTACAACGCGGTGAGGTACCACCACCCCGCCAATCTCAATGAGCTCCTTGTATTTTACTGGTAAGATATCGGATTTGGAACTAAGCAAATTAACAAAGCTTACTTAAAACAAAAATGGTCTGGTTTTATAAAAGAAACTATAAACAGATTGTTCAAACAACTAACAAAAAAAAATCTTTTTAGAGAATATAACTAAAAATACCCAGAATATAATGTTTAACTGCTGTATAACGGGCACAAAGAAGTTAGAATATGGAAAAACATCTTAAACAAAAGTAAGGTAATAAACAGCACTTTGTGAACAGACAACAAAAAAATAAATAGTAACAGATATAAAATAATTATCTAGTTAATTAACTTAATATTAATTATCTTATTGTTATCTTTTTTAAATAAACAACTTTTCGAAATCTCAAGTACAGGGAATAGAAATTGAAGTATTAAATAAGAAAACAGTTACCATACCAAGTTTCGCCATTGCACCGAGTGCCTTCCTTAGTCTTACGGAGCACGCCGTCTGGAACTGAATGTCTTGAATAAGCGAGAGTTTATGTTAGGTACTTTTTTGTTTTTTATTCCGCTTAGAAGCAATTTTTCAAAATCCCGTCTTATTGCACATCTAGAATACATTAAGGACCACAATGCCAAATTTAAAATTAATTCGTTTTGTCGTTTTTGAGAAATAGCGACGAATGAGCGAGTGGTATTTGGCTTATATATATATACTAGTCTACCCGGCAATACTTCGTTATTGCATGATTTAATTTGAAGGGGAGTTTTCCGATTTCATCCCTTTGTTTTTATGTATGTTCACCGATTTCTCGGAAATGGCTTATCCGATTTGGATAATTTAAATTGTATTCTGTTAAGGTAGATCCCGAGGTGGACCCATATATTTTTGTTTAATACAAACATGCCACACCTAGAATTGTGTTGCTAAGCATTTGATACGAATCAGCTGTTTCATCTGTGACAAGCTGCTTGTGGGAGTGATAATTTTCGAATTTTCACCCTTTAAATTCCAAATTTTGCAAAATCCTTTCTTAGTGCACCTCTACATTATTGGACGGATACAAATTTCAAGTCTCTAGCTTTAATAGAATCGGCTCTGCGTCGATCGTCAGTCAGGACTTTGCATTTTATATATAGAGATAAATTAATAGTTTTTGTAAAATAAGCGATAGAAACCACTATTTTTCTTAATGTAAAACCCGTGCTCGATTCGTTCCCCAATCCCGGCGGTAACCGTGGAAAAGTCAATCCAACATATTATTCCATACTGTGATATTTTCACGGAAATGACGATTGAGCTGTGACATACACATAGCTAATGTAAAACAGAGATTGAAATAGATACGACAAACCCAATAATTCCAGTTACGGCTTGCGTTGTAATTTTACATTAATATACAATCAATAGACAACATTTCAAACAAATGTTTATATTACCCACCAAAGGAAACAATATAAAATCTAACACCATAAGTTTGACTTATTATATGTTTGACTTTTGTTTTCTTTTACTTAATCTAAAAAAAAAAGTGTAAGTTGAGAATAATAACTACCTGACCCCTAAGTTTGAAAAATTGTTTGCAAATAAATGTGTTTTTGATTCACTGTGGGCCTAACCTAAAATTATATCAAGGTTATGATCAAAATCAGCTGTTATTTAAAATATTTAACAACAGATGTTTGAATTAAATTTTACCCTATGACAGTAAGCATTTATCGTTGATTTTCGTTTGTGTTTGCTTTTAGTTTGCTAATCTAACCTAAAAAATCTGTTGGTTGTGAATAATAATAAACTGAATCTAAATTTGCTTAGTCAGTTGTTATGGTAATGAATGTAAACAAACATGTGTTGCTAAGCTTTTGATCGAACAGCTGTTTTATCAGAATGTTCACTTATTTTAAGCTTTAAAATCCAAATGTTGCAAAATCCTTTCATGTTATGTTTTTAGACTCCTTAAGAATGTAAATTTAAATTTTCATATTTGTTTCTTAATATTAGTTTTTGCTCCAAGTTGATTCTATGTCAGTCAGTCAGTCAGTCATTGAGTCAGGACATAGACTCTTATATAATATACATGGATGGTACTGATTATAAATGTTTCGTTTATAAAGTAGTACTGTATGTTATACTATTGCATACTGACTCTTAACAAACGGATAAAATGCTTAGGTTCTTGTTTTTTAAACAAACCTGAAGCCAAATCAGGGCTTATTACAAAGCTTCAGAATGTGTTGAACTGTACTCACTATAGACCTACAGTGCTGCCAACAGTCATCTCCAATATATCCCTCAAGTGTATTGATGCACGGCGCAGTTGTTGTTTAGTCATTGTCTAGCAACATGTTCACTGAGCCGGGCATTTTTAATATCCCGCTTTAAGCCTAAATGTAATCCCTGCGATTTGAGTCATATCTGAAGCTTTCACGATTATGGCTCACAATATTAATACCTACTAATTGAGTATTGTAGTCTAGGGCTGTTCTCAATCGTGAATTTATTAATTTGGTTTTTAGAACACAAATTATTAAAGTTTTACTATACTAGTAGTTCAGTGAACAGTAGTAGACCTCGCTCGTTGAAATAACATATGTGTTTTTGAGCTTAGATTAAAAATAGTGTGCCAGTAAAGAAGTAAGCAGAAGGTTTAGCCAGTGAAACATTATTTATCAATACCCGCGATTCCAGGGTTTCTAGTTCTTGTTTTTTTTTCTTGAGCTTTAACTGCTAAAGATTTTCTTTTAGGGGGCATTGTGTTTATTTACGTTAATAATGCGTAAGGTAGCTAAAAATATCGCTAATATTGAGGGAAAACATAAAAATAAATATTTAAATACTTAAATAATTAAAACTTAACAATGTATGTAATATAATAATAACAAACGATGTTAAAGCGTCGTGATAGTGATAACCCATGTACCAACACTTTCCATGCTGTCCAACGGTCATTTTTTGTATGTCCTTTATCGCCGCGAGGTTTCATTTGTTTCATCTCATTTTGTAATTGAAGTAAAGCTAAGTCAAATACTTTTATGAAAGATTAATTCTCTACACTTTTTTATAATAATATGTAATTTTTGGGCAAAGGATATATTCCTAAATTACTATTCAAAATAGGCGTAGTTTTCTTAACATTTTTGTAGTAGAAACATAAAAACTGACGTTTTCAAAATAAGAAATTTGAAATTGATAAATATTTTTATACAGTTCTATTTAGAATTAAATTACGAAACTTTTTTACATTTATGAAAAAAATTACAAACATTTTTTACTACTTTTTATTTAGACCTAAAGTTGAACTTTTTCCTTTCGTTACTGAACATGCTTGTTTCTTGAGCTAATAACTTTGTTAATTTTATTTCAATCATTTTTTTACCGGCGTATATGAATTCTTTGAACCTTTATCTACAAAAAACTATGGAACACTTTTGAATTGATTTAGAATAAATGTATAAAAACATGGTTAAAATACAAAAACTTGGACGATTTTAAACAAATTTGAAGTTTACAGCAATTGTATGAGCTTACCGTTAGAGATACGGGAAAAAATCAAGAACACAATGTTGTTGAAAATCTAATTTGCTACTCGCAAAATGTTATTAGTTTTTAAATTCGACTTACGGTTAAGCCACAAACTGGCTTTGGAAAAAGCTTACACTGAGAGAAATGATCCGGCCACCATTTTAATTTTATTTAATGGTTTAAAAATTAAAAATGCAAAAAACCGTATATATACATTGCTCGGCCTAGGAATAAGGAACATTCATGCAAAAAATCATCAAAATCGGTCAAAGCGTTCGGCCGTAATCGCGAGACAAACTGACGAAATGCCGAACGGACGAGCTAAAACGGAGACCTCGCTTCGCTCGGTCAATTATAAAGAACCAAAATCTGTTTGTAGCGACTTAGCTACTTATCAGTTTTATATTTAATTTATCTTTTGCTGACATGTATTGTTGGTTTTAAGTTGCTGTGGGCAATGATTTATAATGTAAGGCTAGATCGTTAAATATATATACAATAATAACAGGAAATTGTTTTAAAAGATATCATATTTGGGTCTATATATTAAAAGATGGAAAGTTAATCGTTTAATACGATTTAAGTCAAAAACAAATTCATTGTTGGCGAAGCTTTCACTTTGACTGCAATGTGTGGACTATTGCCGAAAGAGTATTGACGGCTACGTTTGAGAATTGTCGAATGGGTCATATTGACCGATATGTGTTAAGCATTGCTGAATGGGACACGTTGACTACTGTTTGTTGAGCATTTTATCAGGAGTATAACACATTTTTTTAATGATGACTTTTTAAAGTTTTTCGGAAACCTCTGAATATACTCTGGCTAAAGCGTGAAGAAACCCATAAAGATGAAACTAAAAAATCCATTACTGGCATCATCTGGAAAAATATTGTAAAAAAATGAGCAATAAATTAAAACAAACCAAGAAACTCTATTTAATCCTAATACTAATAATAATTACTACCTTGAAAAGAGGTGGGAAATATACACCACAGATTCATGTAGCCTACTCTCAGCGATAAACCCAGTTCTGTAATGGACAAGGAGCATTTACGACTTTGTCAGACGCTAAATGCAGATCTGTGAACAAACGTATCCCACTTTACTGGGCTGTCAGAAAGCTAATGGAATATGACTTGGGACACACAATAACTTGCACATTATATCGGTACGGACCAGCTGATCCCTCACCAATCTATACAACTTCTTATGGCAACACAACAGTACTGTGAATTATTTACGCATTTTTACTAATAATAAAACTATCGGATGATAGTTCAATACAGCTTCAATTTTGTAACGATGTGAAAGATAAATGTCGAAAAATAATAACTAAATCATTTGATAAGTAAATTTATTTTTTCTTTATTACTTTGTAAAAAAAATATACACATATTTAAGTGAAATATTATTTACTGAGTAAAAACTGTTAATAATACAAATATTTCCTTTCCAGTGATCAGCTGACCTGAAGATGGCTCCTGTGCCTGTGAAACGTGTAGCAAACGAGAAAGATAAATCTAAATATTACTGTTCGTTCATCAGTATGCATTATAAAATTTAAATAAACATAAGTTTTTATTAAACAAATAAAAGAGCACTGTGGCGACAAAATCAAACTGATTTAAATAAAACCCGAACCACAAAACAAGGAGCAAAAACTATAACTAAACAACTAAATTGTAAGTTAAGTTTAATACCTTACCCTTATGTACATTTCGATGACATGGTCATCATCCTCAGAGTAGTGTTAAAACCCTTGTTTTAACACACTAGTAGTTTTTGCTCCTTGTTTTGTGGTTCGGTTTTTATTTAAATCAGTGTGATAAGTTTTTATAAATAAATAAAACACGAAAACCTTTAAATTTGACCCTTTTTAATTTTCAAAATTACGTTTTACGTCTGTCAGTATGTACGTCATGTACACGTGCCTCGGCCAAAATAAATTTAATTTACTGAAACTTTGGTTGAAATGTTGGCAAGTAACATACAGCTTGTCATGTTTAAAGCATTTATGTGAGCTGCTTTTTAATTATAAGACTAATTATATGTCTGTACACATTAGCACTCCACTATGAAACTAGCTGTTCACGTGTTCACTACTTTACGCAACTTCACTCGTGTTAAAAGTAAGGATCCCTTCCCAGGTTTTTCCAGGAAGACATTGAATTGTTAAAATACTTGTATAGAAACTTGCATGTAAATAGTTTTGTCAGGTATTCTCCACCTTCTATAATAATAATAATAGTATGGTAATTATGAATCTATGTTGATAGTGGTCATGCTAAAATGGCTTGAACACAGAAACAATAGCGATTTCACAGTTTATTTAGTTAAATGGGGGGGGGGGTCTAACTAGTACAAGACTAGTTGTCAGTCAGTGACCTTGACTGGAGCAGACTCCACGCTGCACAAGGTAGACTAGCTTCCCTTTACCTTCATTTAGTTTATATATTAGTTGTAAGTTCGGGAAATTAATTAATTAATTTAGTTTACCAGTTGAGAAATTAATTGGTTTGCTTTAACAAACGTTTTAAAGTGTATCCTCGTTTCGACACCTTATTGAAGAACCTTCTCTACCACCAAACCATCCTGACGACGTGCTTGCACGAGAGTGGAATGTCACACACTATAAGGAGACAAGCCATTGCCCGAGAACCGGGAACCACAGGAGTGGCAAGGAAACCATCAAAATTAATAGGTGTCATATTAAGGCACGTGTCCCTAAATTCAAAACGGCGAAGTTGGATACCAATTTCAATGTTAAAGTAACCTAACCATACCTTAACCTTTAAGTATATTTTTTAGTTATTTTCGTCAAAAAACGAAAGCTGTATTTTTTTCTTAAAGTAATATAGATTGTGGGTGTTGATTGCTAAGGTTTTTTGCAATATGCTTTTTTTTGCAACTGAGTAAAAAATTAATAAAGTTCACAATTTTTTACTAATTTATATCATACGTTTATGAAAAAAGTAAAACGGTTTTTGAAAATGTATTCAGCAATAAACATACGCATATGACTTACTTCAAAATCAAACCAAATTTTAGAATTTATTCCACGAACCAACAGAAAAAATTACTTATTCGGTAGCATTGCTCTTATGAGAAATAGATTCAATATGGCTGACAGGATATCTTCCCAAGTGGTTCTACAATCTGTGCCAGAAGTAATCAAAAATACATTTCTCTTTGACCTAGTAATTTTTGTTTTGTTTAAGAAAGTGAATATATTAATTTTGAGATATTTGTTGAAATAATGAGAATTAAATGAACTATTTTTATATGTACAGTATATAATTTTTAAATGAATTTTGAGATAATTTTTAAAGTAAATGAAATGAAAGATTTAATTAATTAAATAGCCTATTTACGAAATAATAAAAATTAATTAAATAAATATTACAGGAATTAAGTAACGCATGTTAACTGCAGAGGTAACCGACATCGAGAAGCCCGTCACATGGTGTAGTCTTATATACACAAATCTCTCGAAGGCAAAAAAATAAAAATTTGTGTGAAATAGCCTACTCTAAATAAAAAAAATATTATGCCATTTTTCGACACCTTTATACGATGGTTTTACAAGTAAGGAACTATGAACTATTTACTATACCTTAGTAAAATTCTTTCACCTGTTGAAATGCGCATACGTGATAGCTCACGGCATACCTTGAGCAGATACAAACGCCATTTGATGTGTAGCATTAACTTTTACAGGTTATAATGTGAGGTTAAAATGTTCAAGACAAGAGACATATGGCTGACTGTGAAATATGGCCTCTAGTGTGTTATTTGACAACATGGAATACGTTTCTAACAACACGACGAATTGATAAATGTGCAAAGTTACGGCCACAACGCAATGAGTGACAAGAAAGTGTGTAAATGGGTGGGATCGTAAAAGATGGGCGGAACAGTGTCCACGATGAACCACATTCGTTACTATCTTTTATAATCGCAAACGATTTAGTAAGACTAGTTGTTATTAAACTTAATGAAAACTGGAGTACAAATTTCCATTTCGTAGGTGGAATTTCCACAAATTGCAAGACTAGTGCTTTACAAAATAATTGCTATAAACTGTTCAGAAATTTGTGCAAATGGTGCTTTTTGAGGAACAAAAAAATATGTTTAGTGCTATCTCATTTTTAGCCCAATAAACTTTTGGCCACATGTCACAGGTGATGTCATGTAGGGTCTCACATGACTCCATAATCAAAGTGGCCGTCAATGGAATGACGACACACCACCTCAAATCAAATTGAAAGCCGAAAAGACTATCTACACACCCAAAATTTGCGTTTTGGGATAGAATTAGAATTTTAGTCGATTTTTTTAGAGTCCCACATCTTTTTGGTGGGAGAGGGAAGCAACAAATAGCTACAGTCTGACCAAAACGAGCTACTAACCTTAACGAGTTTCTTTTCGGTGAGAGGATTGAAGAAGTGAAAACAGAATTGAAATTTTAGTTGTCTCCACAAGCGGTACATTTATATGTTGTCGTCATATGAAAACTAACAGAAATATATAATAATTGTTTAAACAAACAAGTAAAATATGTAGAAAATAAGTTTAATGTTTAAAGAATAAATTTTATAAAAATGTAGTTCTAATTTTTACTTATCTTTTTTTATTGAAATTTGACTTTATTTAAAACGCACTAAAGAATTTGCTAAACCTTTTTGCATTTTTTTTTACTGGGCCAAAATTAATTGCATTTAGTTAAAGCTGTTACTATTTATGGTAAGTCAACCCCTTACACTCTTTCTATGTAAGACGTTCTTAATTTGTCTCTGCTATGCATTTGATATAGACAAATTTTAATTTAGTTTTCTCTAGGCAATCCGTCAACTGCTTATACACAAGCAATATCAGAAAACGATAATCATGTTTTATTAAGTAGGATATTTTACCAGGTCGCTGAACAAAACAAATACAATGCATAATAAATATTCGGAAGCACACATATTATTGAAAATTTCATTTTCATTGTAAATAATTAATCAATAATTTGTTTACTGTTCGATAGTTAT
This sequence comes from Philaenus spumarius, assembly GCA_018207615.1. NCBI lineage: Eukaryota > Metazoa > Arthropoda > Insecta > Hemiptera > Aphrophoridae > Philaenus > Philaenus spumarius. The sequence goes on from JAGFPH010000355.1 coordinate 181,917, forward strand.
TAAAATCTTTTTAAAATCTCACCAACTCTTTACCATTTAGTTAAAATAGTTTTACTATTTCTGCATACCAATATAGTGGAGCTCACTTACTTTGGAGATCCTCGAAGCTACGAGCAGTACTAAAAACACCAGTAATCTTAATCATATCATAATTAGAATACTTTACAAAAACATCTATTATTACATATGTATTTAAAACTATATTTATTAAAATAATTTGACTAGTCTCTTTTGCAGCCGCCACTTCTTTTTTACTGGGCCAAAAAATAGCGTCCGGTTTAAACCATTTAACTTCATCAAGCATTCACAAGTCAATAACAACACGATCTTAAATTTATTGTCTTTCACACGCATTGGGTAAAAATTTTACGTATTTAGGCAATACGTCTGTCGATTTTACACAACCGATACCAATGAACCTTTTTTAAAAATTAAATCTGTAGATCAACAATCAGTACTGTTTTCAAATAATATTAAAACATTTTTGTTAAAAGAGACGTCACAAATTGGTTATTTTTTATAAGGTGAAAAATATAACCGCCAGCAATTGAGCGCCGACCAAAAATGGCGCTGAAGTGCGCCTATAGAAGTTTACACTTCAAAAATATCCAATTATTTTCTTATATTGTTTTGGTTTTGTATTTTAAGAAATAAAAGCTTCATCTTTTCAGGTCAGTTTAGGCCTATCTTTTATTTTGAGATTATGATTAATTCTACAGTTTTAGCAAAATATATTAGGCTGACTAGTGACAAGATCATGTGTTTTATTGATGAATAGTCAGCTGATTTGATGAAAAAACTAAAAGATAATTATTTGCATGATAAACGAACAACATTTCCTTTTAAATTAATTACAAACCAAAAATGTAAATTGTTTGCTTAAGACCACACGGGAGAAGTGTAAACTTTTTAACACAACTTACGAAATGAGGAAGCAAAATGTCTATTTCAGAGGTATTACCAATTAAACTATACATTGTGTTAAAATTAACGGGTTAAGCCTATGACGTAGGACAATCTGTTACACTTATATACTCAACTCAAATATACTAAACTAGCAATGAGTTCGTGGCGCTAGTCTATGGTTACTCTGCTGGTTCGAATTTCGGCAAGACCAAAACTTTTTTCAAATAGACGGAATAGAAAAAGGCGTTTCACAATAGAGCGTTTCAGAAAATGCGTGACGGAAAGTAGAGCGTTTCAAAATGCGTTACGGTAAAATCCGATTCACCCACCAGCAATTGAGCGCCGACCAATAATGGCGCTAAAGTTTACACTTCAAAAATATCCAATTATTTTCTTATATTGTTTTGGTTTTGTATTTTAAGAAATAAAAGCTTCATATTTTCAGGTCACTTAGGCCTATCTTTTCTTTTGAGGTTATGATTAATTCTACGGTTTTAGCAAACTATAATTAGAAGGCAAAATCCGGTGTAATAATAAAAAGTGGAAAAACGGGAGTTGCTACACGAAGTCCACATGGATCTCCCATAGTTATTTATAAAATTACGAAAACTTAAATTGTTCAAGATTCTCAATTTGAAAACGAACGAAAGTCAAATGTCTTTCCATTTGTTTAATGTGCCACTATAATTAGTAAACTTAAAGATAACTTATCCTAATTTGTATAAACCTTCAACTGTTTTGTTTAGCATAGATTACAATATTTTAGTAAGTTTTGAAAACCACATTTAAGGTAAAAGTTATTTGTTTGAGTGATTGATAAGGAATACAGTACTAACAATGTTACCGTATTGTATTAAATCAATTCACCTTGATTTTCTCTAAACCCTCCCAGCGGAAATGTAACCCACAACATGCAATATGACAATAACTGTTTCTACACTACCATTAAAGTCTCTCCCTATATGATCGCCCTAGATACTGTATTACGTGATACTAACGTGAAAGCATGCCAAGTAATCTCTTAGACTCTGCTGGGCTGTTAGAGCGTTTTATATTCATAGCATGGTAGTTAAATTACATTTTTTTTCTCGTGGTGTATTCGTGCATAAGGTTTAGCATCATTTTTATTAGCTGTTGTACCAGACTTATTCAGTCGTAAAAGTACGCAATTTTTCATAAAATATTTTATGTGTGAAAATTAAACGTGTATAATAAAAGAGACATATATATGAATATATATTTTCCATCTTTTTAAACATGGAATTTAGTTTTAAATATATATGGTGATTAAAAAGTGTGAACCTTGCTTAATATTTCGAAAATAAGGTACATATAAAAACAAATGAAAATGTGGTTATAAAAAATGTGTTTTACGATTACTTTAAAAATTGTGTCCTCAACATGAATACGCTGCGGAAGGTCATTAAAACTTGAAATAAATTAGAGAATTCTAGCTAGATTCACCTGTTAAAACCCTTATAAAGTTTTTTTTTCTAACATTAACTTATTTGAAAACAATATCTGCTTTAAATACAGAGAAAGGGTTTTGAGAATATTTTCAAAACTAAATTTTTGCAAATTTGTATTATTTGTACATCTTTAAAAAATAAAGTCTTTGCAAATGATAATGTTCCAAAAATGTTTCAAAAAATATTTTATCATACATTTTGAGAGCCAAAATTTAGTATTTTTTAAAATAAATAATTTTAAAAAAGAATTTTGATATTTTTAATTTTGAAGAAATTCTTGAAAGCGTCACTCAAAAACTCATCAGTTCTATTTCAGAGCTTTCTACAGCTACAACGATGACAAAATACTAGTGTTATAGGAAATTTACAGGAAAACTATAGGAAATACTAACTTGAAAACGTGACGAAAAATATTCTTTCCCCACAAACCTGTAGTCCATCTACTTCCATGCAAAATCTTTGCAGCTAAAATTGCAAAAAAAAATTATTTTATAGGTGTTTATATACCTTACAGGAACACTATAATTAATGAGCCTATTTTTGCAAGTTATGAAAAGAATTCAAAAATTTACTTTGATAGAGAACACAGTGGACCATTTGCACGGCTCCATTACTTTATCTTTTTACTCTCCTAGCACTTTCATTGAATAGGAAATTCCTTTTACTTAGAATAATTATATTTTCTTTTAGATTTAATGTATTTATCTGATATCTTGTTCATGTTCATTATTAGATCACTTGCGACGCATTTATTAAATAATATTTTACACCAATGAAAATAACTTTTCAATTCAAATGTACTTTTACAAAGTATAACAATTTCGAGATTATGATACGGAACCCTTGGCATGTGATTCAAACTTGTATAAACAACCTGTATAATATTATGTGACTACTTGTTTACATACAATTTAATTCTATTCACATTTTAAACACAGTATATTTGGCTAATGTTAACAGCAATTATTTCATTTAATTAACTCTATATAAGCAGTGGTTAAACGGTCGACTTTTAATTAACAAACAAACAATGAAAGCTTTTCCACTGCTGGGTTCAATTATAGAGATATAAATCCATTGTAAATCACTCCGCAGTTAGTTACATTGTTGTATAATCAAATGTTTAAAATTGCGTAGTTTTTCTTTTTAACAACAATAAGAAATATATTTATACTACCTATCATACACAAATATATATATAAAATGTATACTGTATATATATATAAATAATAAAAAATTTCAAATGATAGAATAACAAATATCCTCATATACTAGGTATTCTGTTTGCCAGAACACCCATTTAGTTCTGTTCCCAACTCTTTCAATTATGATAGATATAAAATATTTAATGTACATATTTATTTATTTATGTGATTATAATTATGATAACAACTATATTCACGAATGCTAACTAATCGTTGTGGCACGTTTATCAGCATTAATCGTTACAGCTAACCGACAGTGTTATCAAACGGATCAGTTATCATGAAAGGTAACTACAGTTTGCCAAATTTATCAACTTTTATTATGACATCTAATCAACAGTGTTGCCAGATTTATGAACATTAATCATGACAGCTAACTGACAGTGTTATGAAATGGATCAGTTATAAACACGAAAGGTAACTTACAGTGTTACCAAATGTATGAACATTATAAATGACATCTAACCGACAGTATTATCAGGTTATAAATTATAATCACGAAAGCTTACAGACAGTGTTGACAGATTTACCAACATTAAACATGACATCTAAACGACAGTAGTGTCAGCTGTATCCATTTAAATCAAGAAAGCTAACTGACAGTGCTGGTGAGATCTATCAACAATAATGACAAAAACTATCTGACAGTGTTGCCAGTTGTATCAACATTAATGGCAAAAGCTAACTCTTATATTGGGTTTCAACTATGTACTCCGTATTCTATAAATGTAATTTACATCTCTCACTTGACGGATTTACATTCAATTACACCAATGTAGATTTTTGGAAAGGTGTTTTTATTTCGATGTGTTCAAAAAGTGTTTATTTTTATTTTTTACATTTGCGATTTTTAATTTAAAAATGTGAACCGACCTTTTACGAATTCCTTTTTCTAATTACGAATTTAGATTTAAAAAAAAGGACAACTCAAAGTCAAACCTATATCAAACTTGTCTTATTTCAAAAATTATAATAAAATCACATTTTCTTTCCACTTTACTTAAAGAAAACTTCACGTTTTCAAAATATGTTTTCCATACACCTAAAGGCCACTTCACACAGAACGTATAAATACTCCGCCGACGTCTTTGTAAGACGTCTGAGACGTATCTCACAATTATATTGTCACAGATATATTGGTAAACACCAATATTCTCAAAGACTTAAATAATGAAAATAAAAAAATAAAACAAACTATAGAAAGATTCAAATATTAAAATCAAGTTAGTTAAGAAGAAATCTTTGCTCTGGACATAGTTAAAAGATTACAGCTGATACTAGTAACACACGTGTAAACTATTAGGTTACGTTCCCAGACATTCCAATCAAGTCAGCAGCACTAGAACAACTTGCTCTGAAATTAGTGAAACGACTCATATTACATTTCACATAGCTTTAGCGAACAATGCAGAATATCTTGAGAATGGTTTCACAAGAATTTACAGACAGACAAATTTAAAGAAAAATGAAAGGCCAATGGGAGATGAGAGAAAAAACTTTAGCCAATAGGAAGACTGTTTTTCAAAAGGACGCGGTAGCAGCAGTAGGGGAAGAGCGCGAAAAGCGTGGTCTTCTTTTAAAATCTTTTAAACGGGCAAGACCTAAAAGCCCGCTTCAACACCACAATGTATATTTCAACCTAAAACATTAAAATGAACTAAAGTAAAAGAATCACCCATTAAGTCATCAATAAGTAATCATCAGTCAATGTAAAAATCAAGTAACCTACATATCAATCTACGGGATTCTACCCAAGGACCAAATTTGGAGCCCATTCGAGGAAACAGGAGCCTTTACAGAATTACGAGTATATAGTGTTCAGTGAATGTGCGAATATAAATAAAATAATGTCAATGAAGAGTTAAATAAAATAATTAATATATATAGTATCAGTTTAAAAGTGAGTGAAAGGGTAAGTCGCAAATATGTAAGTAAATTAAACATTTCAATTTATGTTAAGACAGATCTCGAGGTTGATAATAAAAACGAAATCATGTCCGGATAATTAAAGTAATATAAAATAAATCCATAATTTAAGAGCAACACAAACTAAGCATTTTGGTCGGGTCTTCTTTATAGAGAATTAGCTGCCAAGGATTTAAAAAATACTTAATAAGCAATTGAAAGGCGATTCCGATTGAATTTAAAAGGTCAGAAACTGCTGTTTAGGATAAGTTTTTAAAACAAAGAATTATTTTATATAATTAACAAATTTTTAATTTCAATAATTGTATACTATATTTTGTTTAGCCAATTGTAATAAAGAATAAGTTTTATATATTATTAATTATTAAGGTAACTGCATAGTAACTAATTAGTTCAGTTTCCCTTAACAACATTATACATTAAATTTAATTATTATTATCAAAATATTATGGCGAAGATAGTTCAGTAAATTCAGTAACTTATCATTAATTAAAATTTAGAGAAAGATACTGATTTATAAATTTCATTAAGAAATTGTATATTAAATTATTTGTACGTTTCTTAAGAACGATTTTAATTATCATGTTAATTCAACCTTTGTTCAATAAATTCAATAAAAATTCTAAATGTTATTCATTTAGAAAAATTGTAGTTATCAAACTTATTATATGTCATGTACAATATTTTATTATTAATTATACATTTAATACAAACTAATAACGTCTCTGAAGTTATTTCAACCAATTAGTTGTGAGTCAGACCTCTCAAGCCAAGCAAAGATTGATTCGTAAGTCGAATCTGGTGGAGCCCTCAATTAAGACAAACTTTACATGATAAAGTCGCCCATATTAAAATATTAACCTTAGATGGTGAAAACACACGAAAATAAAATAAATAATAACCATACATGGTTTAAAAATTATAAACCTCATAAAGGTAAACAGAAAAGGAAAAATAAAATTCTTACAATATCAAATGGGTCACACAGACGTCGGCGGCGTATTAATACGGAAAAGCAAAATACTTCGGCTAGCTACGCGTCGCAAACTTATCTCGACTCGCGCAAGCGTACTGAGCTGTTCTCACCACGTCTTTCTGTGTACATCGTCCGCTTTCCGGAGTTTGTTTATTCTGTGATTAGTTTAAGTGCAGTTATGAGTATGGTAAGTGTTTTGATTGATGAAGTAATAAAGTGTCCAGCCCTTTGAGATGTTATGATAGAGAATTACAGAGATAAAGATGTAAAGGAACTGGCGTGGCAAGAAATTGCTAATCTCTACCTATATATATATACAAGCGAAATACCACTCATTCACTCACTCACTGACTCACTCATCACGTTTTCTCAAAAACTACCGAAAGGATTGAAATGAAATTTGGTATGTAGCTTCCTCTAGGGCCATAAGTGTTCACTAGAAAAGTGTTTTAAAAATTGGAAATTTTAGGGGGTTTGGGGCTAAAAATTACTAATTCAAGATTTCCCCAAAATTACCGAACAGATTGGAATCAAATTTGGTACGTAGCTTCCTCTAGGGCCATAAGTGTTAACTAGAAATGGGTTTTAAAAAATTGGAAATTTGATGAGAGTTTGGGGGGTAAAAATGACTAATTCACGATTTCCCCAAAATTACCGAACAGATTGGAATGAAATTTGGTATGTAGCTTCCTCTAGGGCCATAGGCGCTCGCTAAGAAAGGGTTTAAAAAATTCGAAATTTTAGGGGGGTTTGAGGGGGTCAAAGTTGTTAAATGACAGTTTCTCCAAAATTACTGAACAGATTGGAATGAAATTTGGTATGTAGCTTCCTCTAGGGTCATAGGTGCTCACTAAGAAAGGGTATGAAAAATGTCGACATTTTAGGAGTTGTTTGGGGGGATCAAAGTTACTAAAATCATAATTTCAGATCTTTTATTATTATGACAATAGTGCTTTTATTATTTAAGATCTATATATATAAAAGCCAAATACCACTTACTGACTGAACCCTTAAAAAGAATACAATTATGTTAAAAAGACTGAAAATACCAACCACCATAGGCAACGCCGTACGGGTCAGCTAGTATTATATAAAATAAAAAACCTACTCACTCACTCACTGACTGATCACGGAGTATCTTAAAAACCATACCACCTAAGAACTTGAAATTTTGTACACATATTTCTCATAGGCACTACAGGCGCACTAAGAAAGGAATTTTAAATATTTGGTCTCCAAGGGTTGAAACAACTCCTAAAACAATAAATATTGTTTGTTATATATCTCAAAAACCCTACCGCCTAGGAACGTGAAATTTGTTACACAAATTTTTCACAGGGGCTAGAGGAGCAATAAAAAAGAATTTTTAAATATTTGGTCACTAAGGGTTGAAACAACCCCTAAAACCATAAATATTGTTTGTTATATATCTAAAAAAAATACATCCTAGGAACGTACCATTTGGTAAACGTATTTGTCATAGGCACTAGAGGCGCAATAAGAAAGGATTTTAAAATATATGACTTTTAAGGGTTGAAACAACTCCAAAACAATAAATATGTTTTGTTATATATCTCAAAAAGACCTAGGAACGTGAAGTTTGGTCCACGTATTTGTCATAGGCACTAGAGGTGCATTAAGAAAGACTTTTAAAATATATGACTTTTAGGGTTGAAACAACCCCTAAAACAATAAGTATTGTTTGTTATAATTTCCTTAAAGATAGAAAACTAAATTTTTTTACATTTATTTTTACACAATACATATACAAAGTAAACCAGTTTTACATCTTTTCACATTCTGCTAAGGGGTGAAATGCTGAGTATGGTAACAACCCCTAAAACTATAAATATTAGTTTAGGAACGTAAAATTTATTACACATATTGGCTAGAGGCGAACTAAGAAAAGATTTTAAAATATTTGGCATTTAATGGTTGAACCAACCCTTAAAACAACAAACATTACTTTCCTTATAGCTAGAAAGCTGAAATTTTGTACATTTATTTCTTAAAAGATACATATATAAAAAATTTTTTTAATCATGTTCTGCTAATAGGTGAAATTTTGGAACAACCCCTATATCTATAATTATTAATTTAATACCGCTATTGGTCGTGACATATTTGGTACACATATTGCTCATAGGCGCTAGAAGCGCACTAAGATAGGATTTTAAAATATTTGGTCTTTAAGGGTTGAAACATCCCCTAAAATAACAAATGTTGTTTGTTTACTTTCTTTAAAGCTGAAATGTTTTACATTTATTTCTTACAAACACATATAAAAAGTAAATGAGTTTTATATTTTGTTACGTGATGCTATAGTTGTGAAAATGTGATAACAACCCCTAAAAAATATAAATATTTATTTTTATACTTTCCTTAAAGCTAGAGAGCTGAAATTTGGCACTTATTCATTTTAAGAAAATATTTTAGACGTAAGCTGATCAAAACAATCCCTATCTATACATTCGCATATTAAAGACGTATCTGGGTGATCTGCAAACATCTAGCTAAGACTGTGATTTACCAGTCTGTAGATTTAGCGGTTGAAAAGAAGACGCTCTTCACTCTATTTTTAAAAAATTTTTATTGATTTAATTTCGGCACACAAACCGTAACGAAGACGATTTACGGGCAACTAGTGAACAATATATACCAAACTAATTGAAAATACATGTTATAATTCACTGTAGTGAAATAATATATGAAAGAAAATGAGAGAAAAACATTACAATTAATTATGAATCATAGTGATGAAAAAAACAAATTCCCTGTAGCGAAGCACGGGTATTCAGTTAGTGTATTACATAAACCAAGTAAGTATGCACTGTAAATTTAACCATTAAACTGTTTATGCTAATTTTTTGCAATGCCATGCCATTTCGGTGCGTGTTGCAAGCATATTTTAAAAAATTCGCCAAATAATTACAGGCGATGATAACCACACAGGGTTTTTGCCTTAAAAGAAAAAATAATAATAATAATAATTATACCCCAACCCAAAATAGCTTTTTTGTAAAGAAAGGTTAAAAGAATTAATTTATGCCAGTAAAAAATAGATTGATGTAAAATTTACAAAATTATTAGCTTAAGGAACAAAAATGCTCAGTAACAAAGGAAAAAGTTCAACTTTAGACCTACATAAAAGATAGTAAACATTTTTTGAAATTTTTTTCAAAATGTAAAAATTTTAGGAATTTAGTCTTAAATAAAATTATATAAAAGTAATATCAATTTCAAATGCCTTATTTTGAATGAGAGCGTGAGAAAATTGAGTTTTAAATTTCCCACTTTTCAGAATTTCTCAATACAGTAGAACTTGGATAATTCGAACGTCTTTAATTCAAAGTTTCGGTTCGGTCCCTTGGCCTTATTATGATATCAATGTAAAAATATTACGGATAATTCAAAGTCAACTTCTTTAGTTCGAACAGAAGTGGCCTTAATAGATGAGTACTCTAGATTTAACTAGAAACAGAACATATATCAAAATCAAATATTATAATGTAAAAATGCATAATTTAAACTTATTTGCATAAACAGCGTCTACATCACACAAATTTCTCTTGACGAAGCATTAGACCATGACATATATAACAGTTGCACAAACACGAATATAATTTATGTTTAGAATAAAAACAAACGTTTTAAAGACAAACAGTGAAAACAATATTTTGTCTAAGTTTAACTCATTTCCAAGGTAGAATTATAATTATTTGTATTTCTATTTTGCACCAGTAGAAATTACATAGGCGTATAAATTACATTTCTTTGTATATTTATTCTATTATTAACTGTTTAACAAACGTTATCTCTATATTTTAAATCACTTTTAAGTATGATTTAAAAGGTAAAACAAAGCCAAAACCTCACCGGCAGTGTTCAAAATGTCAATATGTATTCCATCATATTCACAAAATTAGTTTTTATGTTAAATCGTTACATACAAAACATTTGTATAAATACAATTGAAGTGTCTGTATGTGATTTCGAATTAAATACTTTTTCTAAGCTTATATTCACCTTTTACCAAAACCTAAACATGCATTTTTAATTTTTTGTATGTCTGTCTGTTTGTAAGGGCTAATATTTTTTATTTTCTATAATAATAATAATAATAATAATAATAAAAAGTGTTTTATTTGAGACATAATTACATTTTTTTTTTAATTCCGTTTCAATTAACACTCATTCAGCTATGGTCCGTAGGCCGTCTGCTGGGTTGGCACTTTTAATTAATGAACTACAGGCTTACATAAAAATAGTCTAACTAAAAAATTTTAACATGAGTTCCAAAAAAAATAACAAAATTACAAAGAATAATAATTATTGGCTATGTGCCTATGTATAAAGAAAACCTAAACTAACAATTACATCATTTATAAAACTAAAATAGGAAAAACAAAATTAATAACATCAACAAAACTAAAATCAAGAACTTCTGCAATAACCATGGTTGAAAAAACCAAGCATACACATGATAACATTCTCAATATAGGTTACCCAATTAAGAAGAAAACATTACTTCCTAAAACAAAAAAGTCAAAACCAAAATTTTTTGTAAAAAAAAAAAACCCACAATATTATTAAAATGAAACAAAAAATCACAATTAACCTGAAAATGAAAACAAAAACCTAACCAAACATAGTATAACAAATCATATAGTAGCTTTATTTACGCATCATTATCATTTTATTTATAATTAAACTCCCTTACCCAATCCCACCTATATTGCCATGCGTCTTTTAAGTATTTTCCGAGACTTCGCCAATCCCGCCCATTTAAATACTCTTCAAATTCATGTTTTTTAAGTTCTTTTTTTGCAAACCACCGAAATCTAATATGGGCCAAAATTGGACATCTTGCAACAAAGTGAAATACGTTTTCATTTTCTTGCAAATTGCAAAGAGAACATATATACATTTGACTCATCCATGGTTTATAGTTTAAATCAATCGCTTCTACTCTAGCTTTAAACACCCAGCGTATGACATTTAAACAGATCTTATCACCAATATAAGATTTGTCACGCAGTTCAAGGTTTAATGACCCGTATTGTTGATGATACTGTGACCTTCTAGCTGCCAAAACAAAATTTTCCCTTACCTCTCTACTAACTGACTCCAAAATAAATAACAGCTGACTACTATCTAACCCCTCCCCTGCACCTGAACTTCTCATAATATCAATGTTATACTTTCGGCCTAGTGTTTTTATATTCTTAAACCAAGAAACATTCCTATCTATCACTTGCCTAGCAAGTATATTTGGCAGTCGGTTTGGTAGCAATCGTAACACTCGTATTATATAATTGAAATGCATCCCAAGTGTGTAAATGTACTCTTTCTCCAGCCCTGTTTCCACGTATAATGCATAATTAGGTACATTATTTGGTAACTGGAAAATTCTTTTTACAAATAGACGCATAACCCCTTCAAGTTTATCACTTTCGCAATATCCCCAAACCTGACACCCGTAACACACTACTGCACGTATAATAGACTTGTAACAAGCGAACTTAACACTCAGCGGTACTCTGTCATCCTTAAATAAATTACGCCATAAAATATTCATAAGCAATTTTGCAGAGGAACTCTTTTCTGTTAGATGCGGTTCCCATGACAATTTTGTGGTCAGTGTTACTCCTAAATACTTATATTGATTTACAATTTCTACTTCACTATTCTTATATTGCCACCTGTCATTAAATCCCAATTTACCACCCTTTCTGAAAACCATGATTTTAGACTTATTTAAATTTACTTGCAAATTCCAAAGGTCACAATAATGTTCAAGTTTACCGATCATAATTCTAAGAACAGAAGCTGAGGGTGCTACCATGACAATGTCGTCAGCATACATTAAAACTCCAACTTTAACACCATCAAAATTACACCCCCCCCCTCTACAAATTCTGTCAAGTCGTTAATGAACAAAGAAAATAACAACGGGCTTAATATACAGCCTTGTCTCAGACCCGTAGATGTCCCAAAACAATCTGATACACCTGTTTTGCACCATACACCCGCGGTTGTCCCACTGTATAAATGTTTTAACCCCTTCAGCATGTGCGTAGAGACAACCAAACAAGTTAACTTGAAAAATAACGCGTTTCTGTCAATAGTGTCGAAAGCTGAAGAAAAATCAACAAAAAAGCAGTATAATTTACCTTTCTTCAACGACAGACGCAAATTTATCATACTTGTCAGACTGAACAAATTATCAACAGTGGAATATCCCTTTCGGAACCCTGCTTGAAACTCACTCATGATCCGCCGCTCACCCACCCACTGTTGCAACCTATTATGCAGTAAACTTGTATATATTTTTGCAATACTATCTATAAACGATAAACCTCGGTAATTTTCCACATCGTTGACGTTTCCCTTTTTATGTAAAGGGAAAATAATACTTTTTTTGAAACTATCAGGTACTTTTCCGCTTTTATAAATTTCATTATAGGTATATAACAACTTAACCATAAAGGCCTGAGAACCATTTTTGAAAAATTCGTAGGGAACCCCATCGTAACCAGGAGCTTTCCCATTTTTTACCTTAACTAAAACAGTTTGTAATTCTCCCATGGTAAAATCCCCATCCAAAAAATAGTCTACGACAAAAGGCTCTGCATAACAGATCGCACCCGATAAGATCGGCGGATTCAGAAGATTTTCAAAATGTTTCACCCATCCATCAATCTTAATATTTGCTGTTACCTTTCTACTTTTCAGCTTAAAACTATTTATCGCTCCCCATAGGCTTTTGCTATCCTTAACTTGACATATAGACAAATATATATTATTTTGATACAATTTCTTTTTTTCTCTGCATAAAATTTTAAACTCTTTGTTTGCTTCGACGTACAATTTCTTAACTTCTACAGAATTTGTTTTCCTAAATAAATTTAACAACCTAAACACTTTGCGTCTAGACGCCAAACATTTAAAATCAAACCAAGGTTGTTTCTGAGTTATTGCACCCGATATGTTATTTTTATACCCTTGTTTTAAATATGAAGCTTTACGAATACAGTCAATTATTCCATCAACATTTAACTGGCTGTTCTCCATAAACCTGAAGTCAGCCACCGATTCTTTAATTTTTTCCCTATAAAGCATACTATCCTCCTTAGTCCACTTCAACCTTGACAGTATTGTTTCCCCCCTCTTATCTTTTTATTTTCTATACAGATATGTAACAAAAATGTTTGTGTTTGCTTTTAGTTTGTTAATTTAACCTAAAAAAGCTGTTGGTTGTAAAGAATAATAAACTTAAAATTGTGCAAAATCCTTTAGACTTAGTGTGCGTCTATGACCCCATAAGAATTAAATTTAAATTTAAAAAAAAATTTAAATTTTCGTATGTATGATAAAAGCCAAAAAATCCAGCCCTTCCGATACTTTTTGAGTCTGCATATTAATTCGCTGAGAAATTTCTTTATCAGCCCATTATGTTGTTATTTTTCAACCAATTTTTACAAAAGATGTAGAAAGAAATATACAAAGCCAAAAAATCTAGTCGTTCCGATACTTTTTGCGTCTGCATATTAATTCGCTTAGGAATTTCTTTATCAGCCCATTATGTCTTTATTTTTCAAACAATTGTACAAAAATTTAGTGTAATTTGATACGTTTTACACGACAGATGTAGAAATATATATACAAATCCAAAAAATTTATTGCATTTAAAAAATAAATAACATTTTAAAATTACACCATGTTATTAAATTATGGTTTGAGAGAGTCAGTTACGTCGGCTCATGACAAAAAATTTATAAATTTGAAGTCCAAACATTCCGATACTCACCAAAAGTATAAAATGTATCAATTCCTAATTTTGAATTTGTTATAAAATACAAATTAAAATGTCCTACAAATTTCCCATGTTATTTATATGGGAGAAAGTATGTCTAGAAGCTTAGTTTAAGAGTACCATTCAACGTATGCTCATAACGTATATATAAAAAAATCTTCTCATAATCCGCAAAAATGTTAAATTTGTTATTTTATTAATTTAAATGTGTTAAATAATTCAAAACGTAAGTGCTTTTAAAAAGTTGTGGTAAGTTTTATAGTCATTTTGTAGTTACAACTAACAGCTCATTTATTGTTAGTGAAATCTCACTACGTTATTTTAATAATTAGACAGCTAATCGAGATTTTGACTTATTTTCTTGTACAGTAAACTACAAATGCAACATTTACAAAGTAATTATTAAACCTTGCACGTTTTTAAATTTTCTGATTTTATTCATTGATAATATATGTATTAGCAATAAGATGACGAAATTACCAAATTTTAAAATGTAATTATCTAATGCGGTTAAATGTTTGGCGTGTGTACAGAACATAATGAAAAATGCGCGTAGGCTATATACATTTTTATATGGGTGATAATATTCTCATATAAATAACCACACGATACAGTTAGGCTTATATACAACTTTAGTTAAGTTATTAATGTTCAAAGTCTTTACCGTTGCAAAGTCAAGGCGTATTAAAGAAGGTGTGTGCATCGAGGAGCGTAAACTCGTCCGGCTCGCGCAGCTACGTCACGTGTTACACACTGAACCAGTAGTTCCGAGCGCAATTGTAAGCTTTTGCTCAAACTGCGAATTAAATACTTTATGGTTGTCTAAAAATTATGTTTTTGGTATCGATGGAAAGGTAATAAAGTGAGCATTAAAATGATCTATGCCCATGGTCAAATATTCCTAGGCGTATAATTTTGAAACAAGTCTAAATCTAATATACGGGTTTGAATGACATAAAAATTACCCTAAGTGAGGAAGTTTTTTACTATTACTTTCGGGAGGCATTCAAAGACATAGAAATGTAGAGAATAAATTGTAGTAAATACTGACATAATTTTTTTTATGAAAGTTGTAGCTGTCCTATATAAATAAGATTGTAATCAGAACCATACATAGTTACTCGCTTCTTGCGGTGATGGAATGTACGCTAATCTAATTTGTTATTAGTTCTAATTTCTCTTCGTTATTTATTATTCACATTGTTGTGAACAGGTAAATTTTGTTTAACCTATAAATATGAATTTTTAAAGAGTTGGCAAATTTAAGTAGCTCTATAGGGTAAAACCTTTTACCATAAATAAGTTGGTGATTTTTCCAGTTTATTGGTTTTGTTATGTTTACTAGGCCTACTAAATTTACTTTCAAAAATTGAAATTATCTAAAATTGTGATTTTTAGTTAGCCTACCCAAGGATAAATAATAAATAAAAATAAATATAAACTAATTATCAATGAAATAATTTAAAAATAGTAGTCTAGGTGATAAATAAAAAGTCGTGGTGAATACAACATTGAGTTTTATTTCAGTATTAACCCTAGATCACTTATGTAAAAATTTTGTCACGGTTACTTATGTATCTTAAATTTGACTAACAAATATTTTTTTTTTTTTACTGTACTAAAATAATTTTGTAATTATTTGTTTGAATTGTAATTGTATCCTAGCATATTTTAGGGTTATATATTTTTGTAAAAAGAGTTATACATCAAACTATTAAATAAAAAATAAATAAATAAAAAGATGACTAGGCCTACTTTTTATTTAAAAATAAAAAACAAGAAATTTGAAAATAATTAAAAAACGTATAAAAATTGTTTAAATATTTTTAAAACACATATTTATGGTAAGTTCTGTTTTGTTACGTTTTTAAAAGGGTCGTGTTTTCTATATTGAAAAAATGATTTTCTTGTAAGCAGTGTTTGGCAATTATAATGCAATATAATGCTGATTTGTCGGGTCTATTGCACTTAAAGTGAGAGAAATGTTCTTTGGTTCTAATTCTTAAGTTTCCTATAGTTTGACCTACATATTTAACAAAAAGTAAATTAAAAGTGAAATTCAATAATAACCAATATTAATTTAAATACATAATATATTTCACTTACCCGTTTTTAAATTAATTTTGTCTTTTCTTCTGCACGCATTAATCCATTTATTTTGTAGATCAACATTTCTTGGGAATCGATGAAACCTTACTCTTAACAAACTTTCTTTTCGGGTTGAGTTATCGCAGCCAAACACGGCACAAGAAGGCATTATAATTAATGGTTATTAATTATAAGAAATATTATTACAATAATAAACTATGTTGCCTATAATTATGACGTTAAAAATGCTTGAAGGTCGTACAAGTTTCGGCGGTAAATATGGCAAAGGAGTCTAGACTGGATCTCCGACTGTGTAGCACGCTACGTCACGGGTAGGCTGGAGTGGAGGGAGAACCTGCGCATGCACACACCTTCTTTAATACGCCTTGTTGCAAAGTACGGGTACACAGTCAGTAACAAATAAAACGGCTGACTAAGATCACAAGCTAGTGTATAATCATTTTGTAACTGACTGAAAAATAATTGTAAATACATGTTAGTCGAATTATAAAATACTTCTTTTATAAAATCATTTAAAAATAACCAATTAGGTATATTTCAAATTTGGTGAAGTCTGTAATAGACATTAAAGGACCGAGTTACAAGTTATTGATTATCTGGTAATGCTTGGATGAGTTTCTTATTTTTATTAGTACAAAGACGGATACAACAGCTAATAAAGTAGTACAATATTAATAAGGAAACTGTAGTCTCGTCACGTTTTGTATTAGCATTTATTTATTTCGGAAATTAATACTTGAAGTATTCGGTGCATGAACAAACAGTGCGGGCAGAATATAAATATAGCAATGGAAACGCCGTCATTTCATCTGCGTAACCAATTTTTGTGAAACTGTTGTTTAATGTTTCAAATTAACACTTCAGAAATTTAAACAGTAATATTTATAATGTGCTCTGGAAACAAATAATAAATGTAGTGTTCCAGTAAAGTACATTTAAAGTGATGCTTGTAATAATTATTTTACTATTACATATTTCTTTGTTTTAAGCGAAAACTTCTTTAGGCGCGTTGGGCACTTTCTTGCATGGAGAAAAATGATTGAACTCGCGTCACCGTTATCATCTTCGCACAGACACACTTTTTTTTTAAGGCCCCATCACATCTCCACAAATATTTAAGGCTACGCCGCATCTCCGCATTTATTTAAGACACAGTCGCATCCCCGCAATTATTTAAGGCTCCATAG
>JAGFPH010000355.1:208020-229975 GCA_018207615.1 Philaenus spumarius
ACTGTCTAGTGATATAGTAATATTGATAGTCTATAAATAAACGCCTAAGGTACTATAAATAAATGCCCTAATGCCTAAACGGTTTGACTGGTTTTGATAAATAGCTACTGTCTAGTGATATAGTAATATTGATAGTCTATAAATAAACGCCTAAGGTAGTCCTACTATAAATAAATGCCCTAATGCCTAAACGGTTTGACTGGTTTGGATAAATAGCTACTGTCTAGAGATATAGTAATATTGATAGTCTATAAATAAACGCCTAAAGTATTATAAATAAATGCCATAATGCCTAAACGGTTTGATTGGTTTTGATAAATAGCTACTGTCTAGTGATATAGTAATATTGATAGTCTATAAATAAACGCCTATAAGTACTATAAATTAACGCCCTAATGCCTAAACGGTTTGACTGGTTTTGATAAATAGCTACTGTCTATTGATATAGTAATATTGATAGTCTATAAATAAACGCCTATAAGTACTATAAATAAACGCCCTAATGCCCCAACGGTTTGACTGGTTTTGATAAATAGCTACTGTCTAGTGATATAGTATTATTGATAGTCTATAAATAAACGCCTATAAGTACTATAAATAAACGCCCTAATGCCCAAACTGTTTGACTGATTTTTATAAATAGCTACTGTCTAGTGATATAGTAATATTGATGGTTTATAAATAAACGCCTATAAGTACTATAAATAAACGCCCTAATGACCAAACGGTTTGACTGGTTTTAATAAATAACTACTGATATACTTATCTGACTAGTGCCATAAGATATGAAATAATGTACAGGAATCTAGCTTAGCTTCATTTTGCTCTGAATCGTTAATATTTTATTTGTTAGGACATTATTACTATATTTATGATTATTTTAGATATTATCTCTAGTTTAAATCAATACACTTTCATTTAATTTGTTTCTACATTGGGTTCAGTTATATATTATCTCTGAATAATTCACAGCTCCTTTTAACTCCAATATACATGTTTTGTGTGTACTACATGGAGCCCGTATTTTAAGACATTTATACTAGTAATACATGTTTTATTTTGTTTCATAAAACTACAAAAGTAAAATACAAACCACTAATCTCAGATTACTACTAAGTACTCTAGATTAGTTAAGTTATAAGTGGTTATTCTGACTTTTGCTATAATCAGTAAACAACGTCTCGGGAATAAAATCAACTCTGTTATCAAGTAGCTACAACTGCAGAAACAGAAGTCTGGAGTTCTATACTAGGCCTATATGAAAGAAAGCTGCAGCAATGAAACTAAAACTATATACTAATAATCTGAAACAAATAATTTAGTTTATCTATGTACTGATAATAAGAGGTCAAAACATAGATAAACAATATAAATACAGCAGTCGAGGGACTACCGACAGAAGTGAAAACAGTCATGAATATAAATCGTTGGTTATATAATTTGATAATTATTTTTATCTTTTCCCATTTAAAACTAAAATCTAAAGAATAAAAATTAAACTTAAACATGAGTGTCTATAGACTAAGAGACAAATTTAACACAACTTACAAAATTAGAAATTGCAAAGCACATATCACCGGTAGCGTGAGGTGTCTAAATCCGTACAGCTATTAAATTTACAACTGCCTATTTTATTTCGTCGATGTCTTATTTTATACCATCAGCTGTTACATTAAACTTATGGTTTATATTAGTACGTTTATAAAGCAATGAGGAAAAGAAATTATCGACAAAATCGAAAACGCAAAGCGTCTTACGTTAAGACGTGTATCGCGAGTTCGTATAATTTACCTCATTGAAAAAGTGCTCGGTGCGTCTAAAGAAGTTTTCACTTCAAAAAACACATTGAAAATACATCAAATAAACACAATCAAATGTAAACACCTGTTGGCAAACTAAGGTCAAAAGACAGAATGGCGGATGAAGGGGAAAAGCATATTGGTTTTAACACGTAAATTATCATAAATGTCCACTTAGTCACTTATACAAAAATCTGAAATCCATTAAAAAATAATCTTCAAACAGAATCTAATATTTTACTGTCATGAATGTGTATGTATATTAAAGGTATCTGTTTGTTTTGTATTATTTATGTTTACGACAACGGTAATAGTTTTATAGCTCTTTTATTGATTTTTTAAGACGAAACACCTCAGCGGTTATCATTACCTAAGTTTTATAGCTAAGTTTTTATGTATAAAATAATTTGTGACAGTAATATTAAATCAATATCAATTTCGAAATGCATCAGTAGTAGGCCTACATTTTTTGGGCAATGCAAAAAGACCCAATTTGAATAAAAATATTCAACCAGATTCTCCTTGACTCAGTTAAAAATGGCGGCTACTCATTCTGTACCTTGAAGAATAACTTAAAGAAGAGTATTTCTGTAATCTAAAAACTAAAAAGCACTAAATTACACTCTACAAATTTAAAGTCAATGAAATTAAAGAATTAGGGTATAAATTAATTTTCTCATTTATAAAATGATTAAAACTACAGGTGCATAAGCCTAGAGTTAAGAAAACTATAATAATGGAATTACACTAAAACCATACCAATAACTTAAAAAATAAATGCGTTCTAGAATTGATAAGTCCGAATTTAGATAAATAATTCGATCAAACTGAAAGCTGACTTCAGTTGATTGAATTTACAAAATTAAATTTATATGTTTATTAAAATCACATAAGTAGTTTTTGAGTTAAAGGAATACACGTAACTGAAGTTCATTAAATGCAATGGTGAATATACTACTCAACCTATTTTAAGTCATAACGTGGTATAGGTTTTACAATACATTTTTACCAATTCGCTACTAAATAATTTTTATTAGGCCAAAGTTAAAATTCAGGTTTAACAATAATAAAATGTGGGGAATCCGAAATGGGAATTGATTTTAATCAATGAAGTGCGTGTTGTAATTTCAGCTAGAGTGAGAGGGTATGTTGTGCTGGTGAAACAGCGACGGGTTTGATTAAATTGGAGCAGATATAATTGTGAAGTTTTCGTATTCCGTATTGGGCTTGTATTATAAATAGTTTTGTTTTCGTTACACATAAAATTTTCATGTTTATTTATGTCAATTCAATGCATGCCTGGTATGTACAGAGTGTTTTTGTAACTGTGCAGTATCATTGAACTATTAAGCTCTGGTAAAACTTTAAAGGGGGAACGTACCTTCATTTCGTTTGCTCATGAATGTTAAGTATTTAAACTTGAATTAAATCCCACCAAATCCAAAACGATGGCCAACTTATTTCAAAAATTGTTTATTTTAATTTAAGTCCTGCATTGATGGTCTTTAAATTCCCTAAACTGTACCTAATTAAATTTTTACCTTTACATAAATGTATCAATCGTCAAATGCTCGATACTTTAATTGCTTCTCACTAACAAACAAGTGAATTTATAAAAAAAGGCTCACGATTAAGTTATAAAACAATATAAAAAGCATGTGTCTTCAGCTTCACAGACATCTAATCCAACAAAAGTCGACTATAGCTTTATTTACAAAACTTTTTCAGACCGACCATAACATTCCACCATCGAAACAACAGGACAAATATGACTCTCAATAGCGAAAATAGCAAAACAATTAGAACAATTTGAAAACACTAAAAATTTGAAACTAATAGCTCACTACTAAACGAAAATCTTCAGTTTGATTCAAAAATATTATATGATGATACAATATATTACAGATAAGAACACCTTCCTTTCACCAACCTTTATTGGTCAGAATTTAAATGTAAGGGACAAAAAAAGAGTAGTTTATTCAGCATTAATTATAGCAATGGATTGGTCCTAAACATTTATGGTTTTAGATTAAAGTCTTGTACACAGAAACAGTTTCATCCACCAGAAAATAACATGTTTTCTTGGATTCAAGTCCTGACGATATCGTGTAGAAACCACAACATAGTGAGGGCGAATCAGTATGGTGCGCTATAACAGTAAGAGGCAAACTGGGTTCGTATTTCATTGAAGATAACGGGAATGCTCTTTCTGTAAACTAGGTATGTTACAGAGAGAACTTGCTTCAGCATTTTTCAAGAGATCTGAAGAGGGTTTAACGTGCTAGCAATATGGCTTTTGATTCTCGGTAGTTCCAAGTAGTTCCATCAAGATGGCGCCACCAGTCGCACCACAGTAACCACTATTGCTTTACTTTAAATAAAGTTTGGCAACTGCTTGATTTCCCTAGGTGCAAATTTCCATATCCATTCCACTCTCACGACATTTCACCAACGTATTTTATGTGTCCAATGATGTACCACCGCCTGTCATTGTGGAGCTTCGTAAAGAAATATCTAAATACGTTAGGAACATGCAAGAACTTCTTTTAGCTAACATGTTCGAAGAACTAACAGTGCTACGACAGGTGCTCAACATTTTTGGAAGACATATAGAACATGTGTGTGTTGAAAAATGCAGTTTTAAGTTTCCTTTTACTTTGTATATTTATCTAACAAAAAAACTTTAAAACTATAATTTCAGTACTGTTTACTTTGGTGCATACATACTTAATTTTACGGTGAAAATTCAAAAGAACCTACAATCCTCAACCATGTCTTCAATTTAATATAACTAGCAGAACCGTGCGAATATTTCACATGTTAAGAGTAGGCCTACTTACCTGATTTAATACATTCATTTAATTAAGTAAATTACGTTTATTTATTTACTTTGGTTTAATTTGACAACAGTTTATAACGCTTTACGTTGATTTAATTTGATTGATTTGCGTGATGGATTACACTTGCACTTTCAAATAGAATATAAAACGTTTAAATAACAGCTGTCATGTTAGTTAAATAGATTGTTAATAGATGGTCATTTTCATGAGGAACCAATTGAAGTATAGGCTAATATAAAAAAAATTAATCAATTTTTGTAATGAAAACATGAACTTTAAGCTGTTTGTCTATTATTTGTCAATAGCGACGAAAATAACCTTTAAAATGATGCTTAAGTAATTCAGTTTGATGAAGAATTAAAGGTGTTAGCGCTTAGCGACAAAAAACACCTCTGAGAAATAATATATAAGGCTAATTGCCAGCTTTGCCTCTCCTTGCCTATTACAAATTGCAATACTTTTTCTGGCATTACAATAAACTCAGTAAATGACTAGAAAATAAAATAAAGTAAGTTAACTTACAAGTGAATCTGTCTTCTCCAATCTGTGACGGCGATAGTTTTATGAGAAGTGACGTCCTGCGGAGATATTCCTTGTAATTTATTGTATATTTGTTTTTTCCCTACTTGTGCAAACTTTAACGGTTTCAGCTAACGAAAGTTTCAACGAGTCTTTTGATGTAAATAAAGTATACTAAAATGTTGTTCCGAAACTCTTATAATTGAACTCTTATACTTGCTCCGTAGATCCATAGCGCAATCTCTTATGTGACAATCCGTCTAGTAATTCCAAATATAGAACAGAAAACTGTTTAAAACATATCTTTGTAGGACACTTTCTTTGTATATGGGACTTTAAAATTCAAATAAATGTGAGGAGTTTTTTTCAAACTGAACATATATTTTAAGCAACATTTTGTAGGAAAGACAAAAAACTTGTTCGACCGAGAAGTGTTGGTATTTGTTATTTCAAATTATACCTTTTTCTTTTATGTAGTGTAAAATTCATGCTCATGCCTACACAAATCAATGGGTGGGAGTTTAAATGTGAACACAGAATCGCTGATGATTGTTTGGCCACTTTATAAAACCATAGAATAAATTACAGATGAAACGATTTTGACACTATGATCGATTCACTGATACTCTGACAAATTTGCTATAGTTCTTAGTTTGTATAATTCCTCTATTAATTAAGGATTTGCCTTCTATATGCATATGTTATATATGTATACATACTATTTTTCAAACCTCTTTTTACGAAATATACGTATGAAAGAAGAATTTGTATACATTAATAAAGAAGATACAAAATTCTAAAAATATATGGCCGAACAAAAGTATAATCTCATATATTTGACTACCAATCGTAAAAACAATATCAACTATGGTTACGTTTCTAAAATTTACTTAAAAAAATTGGCTTTGTAAAATTTTTAGAAATATTTTAATCTTAAAACTTTAAGCGGCTACCATTTTGAAAAAAGTTTTGTCGTAAGTTTTGCTTCCCGTCATGCACAACGCTAACTTATTCTACTTGAGTAGTCTATTAGTGTAGAACGCAGTGGAGATTGAATTATTCGTTATTAGTACTGGTAGGAATAAATACGATCGCGTTAAGACGGATATTTGCGTATTGGGTAAACAACTGTTGCCAACTTGAGGGAATGTAAACACTAAATTTGTTACCAACTTTAATTATGGTTTCTATTTAAGGTCTTAATACTAAGTGGCTATACGCTTGCCTCTGATTTTAGTAAGAGGATACAAAGATAATTACTATATCATACATATAAAGATACATCTATTAATTGGAAAGATCAACTACATTTCATTTGATTCTACGCTGTGTGAAAACTACAGTTAACCTTAGTCTAAATCAATACTTAAAAATACGGGCAAAACTGAGCTCAAATTTTTACTCCCCAAATATATGTACAACTTCTTCTTTCTTTTATATATATATATATATACATACAACTCTACCAAAAGATCAACTCACAGAATCTAATTTTAACCCAGAATTTACATATAACAATTGTCCCTTTAATATCCACAAACTGTGCCCTCACCTTTGTCTGGTAGCTCCGACTATTTTACAGCTCAGCTCCCTTGCCCTGACGTCAACCTGGGCTGGCCACCTCACGGGAAAAGTCTCTATGGCCTCTGCTTGTTGCAAACTCCGGCGTCTACAACCCGAAGCTTCCGGTCTCCCAAGACCTATCTTATCACCCAAGAATCATTTCCGAAAGTTCTCCTTTCTAATGTGTTCACCCTATTTAAAAATTCTGTTAGCCCTCTCAGTTTTCCCCGTTTTGTCTTTGTATCCCTATGATGGCTTACTCATAGTCGCCACTAAGCGATTTTACATAAGTTCTACTTACACAACTATAACTACCTACTCTAGATTACATAAGTATGCAACAACTCATTCTATTTCGAAAGAGTCTGTATATAATTATGTTTTCCAAGCTAGACAATATTTAAGCCATTTTGTGTTATCGATCTGTTAATTAAACAAACTTACAATAAAAATACTTAATAATCAGGGTGTTTTAAAAGTAGGTCACACAACTTTGTAAGTAGCTGATATCTATAATCAAACAAATACATTTTAAAATTATTATCCTATATAATATAGGGGTTTTCTTGAAATAATTTACATACAGAAATGAATTACATACATTTACTCTCAGTCATACATATCAATATAATGCCCCCCTATTCAAATAAGTATTTACTTTCATAACTACACTAATCTGTTTGTAGAAGAAAAAACAACAAATGAAATCTACATTTTGACCATATTCTTATTGTGCATTTGCATACATATACTCACAGCTAAATAAAACTAACTACAGTAACCTATTTAAACTAAATTTAAGACAATTTCTAAAATAAAATAAGGTAAGAATAAAATTTAGCTGACAAAATAAAAATTCAATCTTATATACCGATAAATAAAACTAAAATAATATTATTTAACAACTGAACATTAATTGAAGAATCCATACTAATCTGGAGGAGAAAATTTGTCACTAATCAAGGCGATATCCACTAATAAATTAATAAATCAAGACAGAAACAAGGGAAAACTTAACTAAAAAAATAGAGTTCCTAATCCAAACTAAAAAATTTTAAACGGTCATTCACTTTGGCACGGAGTTAACAAACATATTTGAAAATTTTCTATGTGTGTGAGGGTGGGTATGTGTGAGTGAAGGTATTAGATTTGTTATGCTTGAGCTTGGTTGTTTAAATAGTTAAATTGGTATAGAATTTGTGTCTTTGTAAATTGAAATTGTGTAACTTAGTATGATAACTTGTAATTTTATATATATACTAGCTGACCCGGCAATGCTTCGCTATTGCATAATTATTTTGGTGAAATAAATGTGACAAATGATGGTAATTTTGTGTGTCATAAGGATTTGAATTATTGTAGGTTCTAAACCATGTCATTTATACCACTTCATTGCTGTACACCATTTACATGTTGTCATAGGAACTAGTTCAACTGTTTTGTTTTTGTGATAATCAGTTGTAGTGAAACCCTGACATTGATTTTTCAGACCATGGAAGCACCTTCAAGTGACATCTTTTAGAACTGTATTTTTGAATGGCAGCCATGTTGACCTGGGGATTTTGTTGACTGTAAATTTTGGAAACCTCACAATGCACGGCAGGGTTTTTTTATTGTATCTTTTGACAGCCTCACGATTTACTACGGTATTTTTTGCATTGTATCTTTTGACAGACTCCCTATGTGCTTTAGCACGATTAGTATTAGACAAACGTTTTCGCCGTTTTTCCCCACGTTTCTGGGTGGTTTAAACAATGGAACAATGATCTGACTCAACAGTATCGGATGACAAACACGGTTCTGTCGATGGAGACTGAGAGTTTTGGAGATCATTGTCTGAAAGCTGCCCAATTTCCGCCATATTATCCTCCGCAATATAAGAAGGAACGGGAGTATCAGAAATAAAAAGAAGGGTTTAAAGGAATGAGAATATCAAAATGATAAGCCCAACTGATGCACCAGTGCCTTGTGGTCACTGAGTAGGAAAGTGAAGGTGAGGGAGGGGCAAGGTACAGTTATTTGTTCCAGGTTTCTTGTTTCAAGGCTATACACATTTTAAGAAATCGTGATCAGTCTGTATGCAACAAAATAAAAAATACAATTTACCAATATTTTAAAGCCTTCAAAAAATTTCGTAAGGCTTATAACCGTACAATATTTTGTTTAATTGGAATAGCTATCTCATAAATAGAATATATTGTTTGAGATTTCACCATGTTTAGACAAATCGTTCATTAGATATGATGATAAATATATAGATCGGAGCAGCAAAATATATAGATAGATGCCGCGATCTGGATTTGCATGGATCGATACAGAAATCAAATTTAAATGTATATTAACAAAAAAAATATATTATACTACATATTTTTATGGGGATTTTTAGTAACTTTACCCCCCAAACCTCCTAAAATTTCGAACTTTTTTAAACCCTTTCTTAGCGAGCACCTATGGCCCTAGAGGAAGCTACATACCAAATTTCATTGCAATCCGTTTGGAAGTTTTGGGAAGATCGTGATTTAGTAAATTTGGCACCCCCAAACACCCCTAAGATTTATAATCTTTTTAAACCCTTTCTTAGGTAGCACCTATGGCCTTAGAGGAAGCTACATACCAAATTCCATTCCAATCCGTTCAATAGTTTTAGAGAATTAGTGATTAGTAACTTTGACCCCCCCCCCCCAAACACCTCTAAAATTTCGAATTTTTTTAAAACCTTTCTTAGTTAGCACCTATGGCCCTAGAGGAAGCTACATACCAAATTTCGTTCCAATCCGTTTGGTAGTTTTGGAGAAATTGTGATTTACTAACTTTGACCCAGTAAAAATGGGGGACTTCCCCTACTTTTTAGTGGCCGTTAAAAATATGATTTTGAAATTTCGAAAATATGCCGCCATTTTCCAATATTTCGGCCAATTTTCGAATTTCTTATGGAAACCCCCTGTAACTAAACAGATTCTTGACACCCACTTTCCTAATCAGTGGATTGGCACTTCAGGTCCAATTGAGTGGTCTGCTAGATCCCCCGATCTTTCTCCATTAGATTATCATCTCTGGGATTTTTTGAAAGATGAACTTTACAAGACGCTCTATCGATCAGTAGAGGCACTGACCGCCAGGGTAGAAGTTATTCTTCAAACTGCTCATCACACAGTGATACGTAAAGCAACACAGGACATGAGCAAACGAGCTCACGCTTGTATTTATGTTGACGGTGGCATTTTCGAGCACATGTTTCGAAGACAATTAAACATTGTACAATTGCTAATTAATTGTTAAGAAATTGTAAATAAAAGTGGTTTGTAATAAAACTGTGAAATTATTATTGTTATAAAGATACTGAAGCCAAAGAGGTTAAAAATGTAAGAATTCAAACGTTGACTTTGTTTTATGGGATAACGGATGGGTTTATAAAAAACACACCAAGAATGAAAAGTCTTAAAATTGCTTGTAAACACCAAATCCGTCATACAAAAATAGGGGTTTCCATAAAAAAATTCAAAGATGACCGCCATATTGGAAAATGACGACCGAATTTGAAAAAACCAAATTCATATTTTTATTGGTCACTGAAAAGTAGGTGAAGACTCCCATTTAAAGTTTCCTGTAAATCTTGTTGCTTCTGATATACCTATGGTGGTAAACTTGAAATAGTCACACTTTTTTTTAAATAAAGCATTTGGTGAAATTTCAACTAACAGCTCTTTAACAATCCATTGTAAAAAATATTACACTTTGAGTTAAATTTTATTGATTGCAAATGGAAAATAAGAATCTTTAATAAATTCTAAACGGTTAAGTTTATAAAAAAAAACACAAAAAATAAAAAAAGTCTTAAAACTGCATGTAAAATCCAAATCCGTCATACAAAATAGGGGTTACCATAAGAAATTCGAAAGTTGAATAAAAACCCCGAACCACAAAGCAAGGAACAAAAACAATAACTAAACAACTAAATTGTAAGTTATGTTTATTACGCTACCCTTAAGTACATTTCGATGACATGGTCATCATCCTCAGAGGGTTTTAGTAGTTACTTTAGTAGTGTTATAGCGTAATAAACATAACTTACAATTTAGTTGTTTAGTTATTGTTTTTGTTCCTTGTTTTGGGTTCGGGGTTTTTATTAAAATCAGTGTGAAAGAGGTGTATATTTTTTTAAAATAGTTAGAAATCAGGTTAGTTTTGATTAAATTTACTGTAGTCATATTATTTTAAACTTGATGATTAAAGTAATTATGATAGGAAGCTCATTTTTGTTTTTATGATTTTTATAACCTTGTATGAATATATTGTTTGTTGTGCTCTGTCGGTGGCGGTTATCTACTTTGGTCAATGCAAGCTAATTTAATAATCTGTATTATTTTCTTAATTATAGTTTATGTATAATGAGTAGATTTAATAATAATTAGTTTATAACTATAAACATAAAGCCTCTAACACAGATATTTAACTTCGAGGTATAGTTTATTTATTTGTTTTTAATTTAAAATAGTTTTTTTACATTTTTAGTTTAAAAAAAGAACAAATATTAGTATTTTGTTAAACAAAACATATAAGTAAATATATTTATCATTCATTCATTTACAATATCCATTCATACACTTTTGCTAAAACACGAATAAAAATACCCTATATACATAGACATAGATATATTATGTGCATTAAGCTCTTAAAAGGTGAATTTCTCAATTCCATCAAGAATAAGGCAAGTGAATTTGCACAGTTACTATTTTCAGGCAAAATATTAAACAGTCTGTCCATAGGAAACAAAACGTCTTCGTTAAGTATGTTTTAAAATGCTTCGACTCTGTAAAATTGTATGTCATAACCGTTCTCTCCGGGGGTTAATATGGGACCAATACATGTTTCAACTTTTAAATAGTGTACTTTTTAAAATGTACAAGTATCAGAAAAATAAAAAATGTGTAAAGTAAATATGTTTCAAATTTCCAACCTACTCTTGCACAATATTTATCAATTTTCAGTGGAGGTATTTTAACGGTATGAATGATAACTCGAAAGAGAAATCATACTTTTCTGAATCTAGGAGACAAGATAAAAACAAGACAGCAATCTAAAGAGTGTTAAAGTAGGTCAAGGCGAAAGCAGTTGAACATAAGTGGAAGGAGTTGAAAAGAAAAAAGAGGAAACATTAACACGTCATCGGAAACCAATTTGCGAAAGTGACTTCAACGTGACAACGGGGAGAAGAAAGAAAGACAGTTTTTTAAGTTTAGCTCTCAGACAAAGTGTTAGTTCATATTTGTTTCTCTTGTGTTTGCTTCCTGCATTATGGTATTTTATTATTATTTTTTTAATATAAAGGCCTAACTAAAATTATTTACCTTTCATTCATTTTTCCTTTACTGAAATTTATTCTAATAATTTGAACACTAAATAGCATTGACTTCATTATAACATTTATTTAATTTTATTATAACCCAATAATTATGTTTCTATTATGATTCTGGTGTGTGTGTATAATATAATAAATAATAAAAATATATATATACAGTATATTCATTATATTATAATATACATTGCTTAGGCTAGTTCATACATAATTCATAATAATATTTTTTTTCAAATATCCATACAAATTACATTTTTAATAATATATGTAGAAATAATTCATGTATATTACTTTTAATAATAATATGATCATATTTAGTATGTCTTTCGTTTTACACCCTAATATTATTATCAGTCAAATGGTTCAAAGTGTGTTGGAAACACACTTACAAAAATTACAAAAATTGCTAAATTAAAATTGTATTTCAGGTAATAAATATAGTGGTTGCATGAAACCATTTACTTTTGAGCTTCCGACAATTAGTATTCTTCGAAAACTTTGTCGGACAAGATTATCACTTACTCCATTAAACATATTTTTTAAACTATTATGAAAAATTCAGCTGTTACGTGCTACATTTTATGACTTTATAACTTTGCCATGTTTGAATTGATGAACGCGCAGAAATAACTAATATCGTTTTTAAGAAATTTTTTTTTCGCTTTTTGTATAAAAAAACATTTGATTAATAGAAAGGTTATTTGTATATCTTACATTTGTTTCTCGCATCAAATCAATGAGTTTATGAGTTTGCAGGGGTTTCAAAGGGAAACGCGCAACACTACCGAGGATTGTTCCAAATATAAGTGTTGTCCGACTCGATATAAATAATAGATATACTAAGTCTCAAGAGTTTAGTAGTCCTAAACTTTTAAATGCCTACGCAAGTGGACTATTTTTTTGTTTACAAACGTTAGCTTTCAATGCCGTGTACACTCTCTTGAACTACATCTTCATCCGATTCATCCGAGATAACTAATAATAACGGTCTTATAACGATCTTCTTCGCATCTATCCATTATATGAAATGCACTATTGTAAAATCATCTTCGCAGTGTTATGTCAACAAATCAAATTTCACAAGAGTAAATAAATATAAAAATTCGAAAACTTAAAATAAGTTAAAATATAGGTTTCGATTCACTTAACACAGAACTGTATTTACAATTTTATTTACAAAACAAACAACTCACTGAAAAAATCAAAGTGTTAATTTGTGTAGCTTACTTAATCTAAATTCTGAAAAATTAGAAACAAATAAAATTATTAGAGAAAAGGTAACGTAAAAAGTTTGGATAGTGGTGCACGGACCGGCGAATCGGGTTCTCAAATACACGCATAGTCTCACAAGGAAAATCAGACCAGACCGTCGAGAAACAAACACTATTTACACAAAGGATTCACTTACACTGAAAACAACTACGAAGTATAACTATACAGTTAAGTCAGAAAATCATCTGTTGGTAAGGAGAAGGATCAAAAACGTAGTCGACAAAATCGAAGCGCTCACGGAAGCAGAGACCGTGATCGACCTTCCGAGGGTTGAGTACTCACCCATGAAGATGTCACAGTCTTGACGAAACAATAACACAGGTAAGGTAAAAAAAGGCTACATCGATACTATTATACGAAGTGTTTCAAAATGAATATCGGGGTTTTAAGGTTTTGTAGTATTTATTACAAAAATCCACAATTAATTATAAATAATACATCAAATGAAAGAGCAAGTCAAACAGTTTCACAACAACAACATATGTTGCTTGTTACACCTGCTACGCATACACTGTTTCCTCTGGCTTCCATTAGAAAGCACAAATAGAAAAGATGACGAGTAGTGAACAGAAAGCTTTTTTGTGTTTTACAGTTTGCAAGGACAGAATATATAGTTACAGTGCAACGTGCGTTACATATTAAGTTCTACTGTAATCATCCAAGTGACAATAGCATCTGTAGACGGTATCATCAGTTTGAAGAGACCGGCTATCTTTGCAATGGAAAGAGTACGGGATGACAGCGAGTAACTAAATAGCGTGTTGAACGAGTAAAGAGGCTCTTCATGAGTAGCCCCAAGAAATCAGTTCGAAAATATAAATTATAAATTTAAGTGATGTCTGCGTGCATAGTTTTATAGGGATGCTTACAATATGTTCTTATCGTTTACAGTTGTTACAAGCGCTGAAGCCAACAGAATACGATACATTTGCAGCATGAAGATGAAGATTTTCTGGATCGATTCGTCTTCAGTGATGAATCGACATTTATTTTCACCTAAGTGTACATGTGAACACTCAACAAATCCCCACAGATGGTACAGTTTCCTCTAAATTTAATGTTTTTTTGTTCCATATCCCGGCGGAAAGTTTATGGGCCTTTCAAACGCAAACCGTGGGTTAAACTCCAATGGATTGAATTAAAACGTTTCCTATGATACCTGGAAAAATTATTTGTGACAACAGATGAAAAACCTCACTTGCTGTTCGCAACCACCTGCTGAACAATATCTGTTGCCATGAATTCAAACACCAAAGGAGCAAGTTAGGGGCTTCGTATTTTACTACTAAATCAATGTAAACACCGAAATTGCCAGGAACTATATGGGTCTTGCCCGATGTAGCTACCCCTCTGAAAATATCTCATTTCGTCCGTAACCCCAGAAATCAAAGATATAAAAAAATCCCTTAACTTCAAAATATAATCTTTTTTTTAAATTTAAGCTCGTCTTTCTTCATTATTATCTAATTCTGTTCTGCCTTTTTCTACATGGCACATTTCCTAAATTTAAACACATGGAAATACATATTTATTTCATTGCATATGAAATTTTTTATACGTAAATTAGTCCTCCTTATAGTTAATAGTACCTAAAAACCCATTATTTTATTTTATTCATTTCATTTTGAAATGTCCACTTCACTTCGTTCTTTCTAAGTGAACTGATATATATTTCTGTGGCTTGGTTCAAAAAAGGCCAATGTCCAAACTCGACACTTTTCAGGAGAGCAGATTGAAATTTTACCCAGAAATTCAGATATTTTTTTACCTAGTAAAATAAATGCCAATAAATAGATATCTTTACCTCAGAGTTTTGGTTTATCCTTTAGTTTCTTTACATAATTTTGTTCTTTTATGATTACCTATTATTTTGAAAATTAAAGAGGACATTGGCCCTTTTAATACAAAGTTTTTGAATATTTTCTGGTATACATTGGCCCTTTTGCCTATTCATTATTGTCTGTATTTTTATTATTTTGTTTTATTACTTCCTAAAAACATCTTATAAACGAAACTAATGAAAGGTTTGAGGTGTTGGTTAGTTAAAAAATAATAATGTTGCAGATAACTGCTAATTTTGGTGAATAAAAACACAAGTTACAATGAAAATTGTTTATTAAATGCCACAGTTTCATGACAATCAAGGATAACATATGTGAAAACAGATTTATTAAAATGTCCGAGGAATTTGTATCACTTTATTTAAAATGTCAGCCTCTTCAACTACCATTCTCCTCATCTTCATCTGTCCAGACATCTTCAGCATCAGAATTGGTTGTGAGCGAGTCTAGCAACGCATCATAAAACAGTTTGCTTGATGGTTTGATAAACTGTTGTAGACTTTTTAAATCTTTAAATTTTTCCTTAGACAAAGGGAGCGAGCGAACGTTCAGCCAAAGGTTTTAATTCAAAGTTCTGAACTTGCGTTGGACGCCGGGATTTATTCTTCCTAGAAATATCTAGCTCTTTGAAAATCTCAGTACTACTAAAGGATTCCTTGTAGTAAATTACTGTTGGAGAGTCATAATGGTACTTCAGCATTCTTATTGAGTTCCATCGTACAGTTTCATCTTCTGTATTAATAGTACGGTGCACATACTCTTCGCACAATAGTTCCTTAAAGTTAAGAAAGTCCTGCAGCTGCATTTCTATTACAGTCATAGGGGGTGTGAATTCGACCATACTTATAAAGTTGACCCAGTCCCTTGGCAACTCGATCCTGCTGTGGTTTTCTTCTTTGCCCTTTCAATAGCAGAATGGATAGTGTCTGCCTCCGTATGTGTATGTCCTGGTTCTAGAAATTTATGATAAATAGTAATGTGACGGCCTTCTTTCTTTAGCTCTTGTAAAACTTTCAAGAACATGACTGAAACGTAAATGTTACGCGCTTGCCCTGGGCAGCAATCGCTATAAAAAGTAATTTCTTCAGCTTCCTTTTGGATTTCCTTTAGGTACTTGTAAATACAAGAAGCCACCTCTTGACCACCTCGTTTTCCTACCGTCTCATCCCAAATGAAACTAATTGGCCTAGAAGAAATTTTCCTTTTCTTCGTTTCATAGAATGTCAAATTATAAGTCCATAGTTGTCTTTTGTAAAATGATACGCCATTTTGTAGATAAGGTGTTGGCAAACATTTTTGCAAATCAAATGAAACATTAACCTTCTTTTCGTTTTGTTTAGCTTCTTTTTTATCTAGTTTTTTCTAATCGTATGCAGATTGTGCATTATCTAAATGTTTGTTTTTTAGATCCATTGTTTGAGCTTTTTCTTCCTCATCAGTACAGGTTTTTACTATCATTAGGTATTTGTCACATTTTGGGCAGGTGTCGTTCTTCGGTTTTTTAAATTGTAAATTAAACTCATTTACAAAAATATCCCTGTAAATGTATTTTGACTAAGGGGATATATTATCAATTTTACAGTGTTCGGTATATAACCTGTACATTTTGGCAACTTATAAGTGTGGAGACAAATACTTTTTTGTTGTATGAATTCTGGAGTAATGGCTTTCATACGCAGGAAACATGTTGATGTGGTCTCTTATAATTTGTTTTTCCTCTTCTTTGATCCATGGGTGATTGTTATGCTTTCCTCGGCCATCTTCAGAACAAATCCCAGAACCTGAAGTTCTACGTTTTTCAACATTGACTCTTACTTTTTTCAAAGTCAGATCAAGTGTCGAGAGGAACATTTTTTGGCATACTTCTATCTTACTTAGGTCTTGAGGTAAATAATACTTCCTTGAGAATTTTCTCCTGCTCTCAGGGCCGTCATTTCTTCGAAGTTTTTGGGTACTTTTCGTGGTTTCGGTAACATGCCCTGCAATAAATTGCGATTTACCCTCAGCACTGAGAGAGTAGTAGTCTGAAAATATTATAGACCTCTTCACTTCAGTGAGATTTTCAGCACACCTTTTACGGCAACCGCAAGGTGGCCGAACAGTCTTAGCTCCTATAACATTTCCTTTTAGAGTCGTATACTCTTTTCCTTCATTTTTTAGTTTTTTTGCGACATTTTTGGCCCATGACTTGGTATTAGTTTTTCTCTTCCTTGATCTTTCTCCCTCCACTTTTTCCTACCTCTTTTTTTAATGGTCTCGATTTCATTGTCGTGTACTGTTGCTGATTCAGCTTCGGGATTTCCCATATCATCTGATTCTGAAATATTATCACTTAATTCTTTAAACGAAGGTTTGTTAATAGGCATACTAGACCGAGGCTTGATACGTTTCGTTGAAGTTTTAGTCCTAGGCCTAGCTTGTTTTATCTCATTATCAGTGTCTGATTCACTACTAGAATTAGATGGAAAATACTCATATGATGAATGGTCAGCAAACTCCGGGAATAAGTCGCTTAGTTCTGAAGGGGACCCAATTTCGACCTCATATTCAATGTCCTCTGGAAATTCTGCATTTATTACCACTTCATGTTCATTATTAGAGTTAAAGTTGACTTTTTCACGACTTGGACCAGCAATTCCTATTTCTTCCGCTACCGAACCTTCTTTCTTCGTAGGTCGAAAGATCTTCTTAGTCTCCGTAGGCTTGGGTTCGGTCTCAACCGCATTATCTTCAGCATCTGAAAATTATCAAGTTTTTAATAAACTACAATAATAAATTTGTAGTAGGCCTATTTTAGGGAAGAACAGTTAGATTAAATTTAGAAGTTAAGAGTAGGCCTAAGAAAATTTTAAGTATTTTAGGAAGAGGACTGCCGCTTTTAGTTAATTGATGTTAGGTTATGCTAGGTTACAAACAACATGTAAGATTGATAGGGGAAGACTCTTTTACATTTGAATAAAATTATTTATTTATTAGCCTTCAACTTAAGTTAGTTATTTTAACCTTTGCTAATATTAGAGAAATAACAGTCTTTTAACAAAATAAAAACATGCTTTGATGGGTCTAGGCCTAAAAAGTTGTAGGCCCTACACACTAGGATAAAACATTTCTCGCAGATTCCTAAACCTGAACACAAGATTTGTTAATACATGGTGTGCTTATCCACACTTACATAATCTAAACAGTCTTCTTTCAAAATAATATATGATAATGTGTTTGTTAATTTTCACAGGTTGACTTAAACCTAACCTTAAAACCAAGCA
Source organism: Philaenus spumarius (assembly GCA_018207615.1). Taxonomy (NCBI): domain Eukaryota; kingdom Metazoa; phylum Arthropoda; class Insecta; order Hemiptera; family Aphrophoridae; genus Philaenus; species Philaenus spumarius. The sequence continues at coordinate 226,474 of JAGFPH010000355.1, forward strand.
TAAAAATTTAACTATCTGCATAACATGACACTTACCTTTCACTTTTGAATTATTGTCCTTTAAGGCCATTTGAAGGATTGCCTTTCCTCTACGAAATACAAATTCTTGTTTACTCATTTTGTAAACAAATTTAGTAAATAAATAGTAAAACTAACACAGCAGAGTCAGCTCTGAACATCACATGTGTTTGCTTGTACCATATGTGTAAATATGGCCAAAGTCATGGCAACAGATATTGTTCAGCAGGTGGTCGCGAACAGCAAGTGAGGGTTTTCATCTGTTGTCACAAATAATTTTTCCAGGTATCATAGGAAACGTTTTAATTCAATCCATTGGAGTTTAACCCAAGGTTTGCGTTTGAAGAGACCTTTACTACATGAAAAAATATTAAGATTAATTCAATTTAACTTCAGCCAGCGTATATTTGCTTAGTTTCAGCCGTCAACCGACCTTGGCATTGATAGACTTATTCATCTTCCTTCTCGCTGTACTCAACCTCCCCTTCATTCAAACTTTATTTATTTACACATAGCTCATAAAATTGACATTTCAAACAATAATATTTACATTGTCGAGAGATTTAATTTCGTTAAACGTTTTGCAATTTACTTTGTCTAGTCTTTTTAATTTAATTGAGTTTACTGGAATGGAATTTTGTAAGTGATATCTGCCCTCTTGGACTCCTTATTGTTATGGTTTCCTGTACTAAATCCACCCGTATCCGTTAGGCCTAATGTTTTTTTTTCAAAATCTACATAATATTTTCGTTTACTCCCTTAAACTGAAATTGGTTTTTGCATTGTGGTAACACTTCCTTAAATTTTACTTTAGTAGCTTTGCAACGTTTCATAGAATAAGTTGAGTTGTTTTGCATTCGTGTTCCTCCTACAGGCTCTCCTCTACTTAGTGAAGTTACAAATTTTGTATTCTTATTTTTATTTGAATTTAAGTTACTAGTGACTCTAAGGTGAATTGGTGTTGACGACATTACACAGTGTTTTGAATACAAGCTACTTTTGGATTACATTTATTTATTCTACTGGTGCACTGACACGCTAATTGAGTACTAGGCTTTTTTACACCTTCACACGCTACCTTTTATTTATTATTATTTTTAATTACTTTTATCTCACGCGAATGTGCATCATGGGTCTACTTCGATAACTACTTTGAATACCATGTTTTCTTTTATTATTTCCTTTCTTCCTTTCCCTTTGTTGAACTTGTAAACTATTTATTACATATTGATTCAACCAATCTTCCATGCGTAACCTAGTAATGCTTCTTCTCCTAGCAGTTGTATCCAGCTGCGTGTCCTTACCTCCTTTACTGCCCTTATAGTTTTCGTTCACTTTTTTACTTATTTCTGATTTATTTAAACTCGGTACTCTTTCCATGTAAATGTTCCTTATCTAACGCGTTTATTGAAGTGAATTTTCTTAAATAATTAATGAACTTTATTACATTTATTTTCTTCTAATTTTACCTCCTCAGGTATATTTAACTTTCCTCTTTTTTTATTATTGCAATGCAGCAAAGTAATATAAAAATATTTACCCTTTATCCTGCTTATAGCAACTTTTTTATCAATAAATAACAGTTTAATATCTTCCTGATTTACATTAAATATTACAAATTTCGACTTAATATTTATTTTTGAATGTAGTTGATACAGCAAATCACTCACCATAATAAGTTTCGATTTTAACATTTCACAATGAACAACTTTATGTCCATGATTTTTTTTAACAATTTTACTCTTATCATACTTGCTACTGATTTTCTGAATTTTTCCTTTGAACGCTGTTATAATTTCTACGTTAGATACAGAGAGTTCAAGAATTTAAACTTCATCCGCCTTTAACTGTTTGAAGTAGTCTTGTTGGATTTCGATTTATTTAAATTCTAATTTTTATTATTATTAAAATTTATTCTCGTTTTAGTTTGATCCACAGCCATGTCTTTCGGAACACATGGCAGAACCTCACTTTAAATAGTTTGACTTCTGGTTAGGTTTGGGTTTTGACGGACCAGGTCTATTAGAATTTTTGTAGTTAGTGTTATTCGGGTTTTGAGAATAGAATTTCTGGACCGGTGGGTGATTAGGTGTTGGGGTTTGCATATTTATGATAAGTAGGCCTATATGATGACGAATAAAGCAAACAGCTGCTTCTATATGCAGTTTTCAATATTTTCTGTCCGTTTAAACGTGCCACGGGTTAACAACTACAAACATTGAGAATAGTGTAATACACAATATTTACGTGCAAATAATAATATAGTACTTGATTTGAATTCCTGTCCACGTAATATAATCATTATCATTTAACTTTAAATTAATAATAAACTAGTAAAAAGCTATTAAACAACCTAACATAATACAAAGTGTATATTCACCCTTTAGATTCAAATGGCTGGTATTCGTGGTGAACAAAATAGTTTTTAACATTTCTTGTGACTTGAGGAATTTAGGCTCAGTGCTTCCTATTTTTATTTTGTGTCCATTAATATCCATTTTTGGGAACGTTACTTTGCCATCAACATTGCTAGTTTTTATGAAACAAAGTGCGGCTGTCAGCAGACATTTCTCACTCAGTATTGTAGCTCCACAATAATTTGTGTAACCACCAGTCTTTAACACATACGCAGACAGTGATGGTTTAATGCTCTTGATTAACAAATACAACTAATTTACATATTAAAAAAAAAAAGTTTATAACGGTTTTAATATTGGAGGATACTACATTAAATTTTTTAAATCTATAATCATTATTAAATTTTGATGTATTTAGTTTTCCAATGAAATCAAACAAATAATTTTAAATAATAATACCATTTTTTACATAAATTCAATGCTAACTATTTTCTTTACATATACAAATTAACAGTTGCAATTGATAGAATTAACAAAATGAGAAGTCTTTATGTTCAAATAATCTTAAATAATAACTATTTTGTTAATGTTATATTATTATTTACATAATAATGTTTATTAAATGTAAAAAAAAAATGTAATTAGTAATTTCCCTCTAAACCGTAATCAAACAGACTATAAATATATATAAATATCTCAGGCCAGAAATATATTCTTAGTTTCAAATCTTATATTTTAGCGACTTAATGACAACAATTTTGTTTGTGTAAATTCCTATTTTTAATACATTTTTTATCTGGAAGTTTCTTTCTTTTCTTTTATCTACAAATATATTGCTACTACTGCTCATTAGCTGAACAGCGTGGTCCATACCCCATACAGTTTTAGAGTTAAGATATTTTTTAGAATATTATACCTATTTTAAAGAGTTACGTGAACAGACACTGCCAGGTCAAGTCTTGGTCAGTAGTGTGTCACGCAACAGGGTTCCTTTTCAGAATAGAATAGGCTGACTTACAGAATTGTCAGTAAACAGACACTGCCAGTAATAGTTCTTATGATGGACTGTAAAGTGTCCAGCAACAGGGTTGTTTTTCAGTATTATAGAATAGGCTGACTTACAGAATT
>JAGFPH010000355.1:229985-243300 GCA_018207615.1 Philaenus spumarius
CTTACAGAATTGTCAGTAAACAGACACTGCCAGTAATAGTTCTTATCCTGGACTGTAAAGTGCCCAGCAACAGGGTTGTTTTTCGGTATAGAATAGGCTGACTTACAGAATTATCAGTAAACAGACACTACTAGTTTATGCCCTTAAGTGTAAAGTGATACTTACTAGGGTTGCTTTTCAATGCAGAATAGGCTGACCTACAGATTTGTCACTAAACGACTTACCCTTTCTTACATTGCTGAAAGACATGAAATGGAATAATATGTGTATCGTATAACTAACAGTTAAAATAAATATAAACTATTAAATTTAAATGATAACCACTTTTTCACTGAAAATATATTGTTTGAAATAAATGTTTCAAATAGTTTTTGTGCTTAGTGGAAGCATTTAAAAGGTTTTTAAGGATATTATGTAAAATTTAAGCATAATTGAATGCAACTACTTACAACGGATAAGTACACTATGAAGGGAATCTCAGTTATAGATTTAACGTCTTGTCCTCCATAGATATATTGGTCTACGTGGGCTTTTCATGAAATGTGGTTTTATATTTTTGTTAAATTTTCCTTGAATGAGTGTAATGTTCCGATCGTTATATTGTCCCTGATAACTTTCTGGTTTGTAAACCAGTAGAACAGACAACACATACACCCACAGCTCATGTGTTCTCATGTTGTCTCTATGTACTAAAGTCCTTTGTACTTTGAACTTCTAATGTGGGTCCCTTCTCAAGATGATTCTCAGCAAGACTACAAACACCAAACGGGTAAGTAAATGAGTTTAATATGAAAAAATGTTTTTATTAATAACAGTGTAAGGATTTGTTTTTAAATTTGCCTAAGCTAAATAATACAATTACAATAAATCTAAGTACGTAAACCTACAAGACACAAAAAGAGAACATTTATTGACAGCTTCTCATTTTAAGTACTGTATATATATTCTTTATTGAAGTCAGTTGACGTTTTTTTATAGTTATGACGGGTTTACAGTAGAAACCACTCTACCCCATCACCACTCTATCTAATCACTCAACTGAAAAAAGCACATAAAAAAACTACAAAACATTTATTAAAACTTTGTAATAACTAAAACTACTTTACAACGTGTCACATTTACGGACAGTAAGTTCGTATTTCGCACCAACTGGTTACCATGACAACTGTCATTATGTTATCTGGCACACTCGGAAAAAGTTTAGGTGCAGCATGTGTCATTCAGGGTTTTAGTATATACATTTAATTGCTTCTTCAGTAAGTAATGCTTGTAATGTGATTAATGTTTCTTATGTTTTATAAATCTCGTACTGCTAGATAGCGCTCATTTATATTTCGTGTGAGCATATTTTAATTGTTTTAAAGTACTGCCGAAAGCTACTGATTTAACTGAGGTTCTCGTATACTTAGATGAAGTTCGTAGTTACATTTTTTATATGGATATTTATAAGGTTGTTTATGTAAGTTCTTTTTAAATTGCACAGTAAATAAATGTTCTCCCAGTTTGCTCTATCTTGTCAAAATCGGTGCATGACATTTTACTAAAGAATTTTTGGTTTCTAAAGTCTTTAGTTTTTGTGTAAATCAACTAAATGTAGTTCAACAAAACTATGGAGGAGCTTCATTCGATATCACTAAACAGTATAATAACTTACCCATCTATTAAACAATAGTCAACGTACAAAAATTGTACAGAGAGTTAAGTTACTGACTCCAAAAAATCTGAAAGTTATTATTTTATTGCAGGTTAAAGATAATGATTCCACCCATAGGGGTGGATAAAAAATAAAAGGGCTTTCAGCAAACAAATTCTTAAACAACTGTACAAACGAATTCCTGTTTCCCAACACAAACAAATTTTACTATCGAAAATTACTATGTATGTCGATGACATTTTTATCAGGATTGATATACAAAAAGAACAATTGGAAAATTATATGAAGATACAATTTACACTTGAAATAAAAAAAAAAAAGACAACAGTATAAATTTTCTTTACATAACAGTAACAAAACAGAGTAACAAATTACATTATAATGTACACAAAAACGCCAACCGCAGCTGATATCACAATACATTCCGATACAAATCATCCACTACCTCAAAAATTGGCTGCTTAAAACAGTATAATGCATAGACTAATTCTACACTATCAGTAAAACCCTATGAATTTCTAAAAGAAGTATACACAATTCATTAAATATATTGCCATTAAAAGACGGTTAAGAAATCTCCATCAAAGGCAAACTTCTCTAATAACAAGAATAAATCCAAACACCTAAACATTATGAGAAAAGTATCTTCGTATCAACTGAATCAGACAGGAAACATTCTAAGTCACTCACATCTACTTTCCATGATTGGACATAGCAATACCTTTTCAAATTATTAATATTAGTAAACAATTACTTACACAAAGAAACACAAGACTTTCAACCCTAGAACAGGCAATGTTAACGAAAATGGATTTTTTGGAGTTTACAAGCATTTTTTCAATCATTCGCCAAAAATAGTAAATGAACCCCAATCCAAACGTGTGCCGTAGCTTTTTGTAGAGAAAGGTTAAAATAATTTATATATGCCAGTAAAAAAATGATAGATGTTAAATTTACAAAGTTATTAGCTCAAGAAACAAAAAAAGTTCTGTTACAAAAGGTAAAACTTCAAATTTATTCCTACATAAAAAGTAGTAAACATTTTTTGTGATATTTTTCATAAATGTAAAAAAGTTTCATAATTTAGTTCTAAATAGAACTGTATAAAAATATTTATCTATTTCAAATTTCTTATTTTGGAAACACCAGTTTTTATGTTCCTATTCCTACTAAAAGACTGCTAACAGAACAGTCCAAGTTTGAATAGTAATTTAGGAATATATCCTTTGCCCAAAATGAAATATTATTATAAGAAAGTGTAGAGAATAAATCAAAGAATTGAACTGAATACTTGTAAATTATTATTTCATAAAAGTGTTTGAGTTAGCTTTACATGAGTCACAAAATGAGATGAAACAAATAAAACCTCGTGCGGACAAAGGAAATTCAAAAAAATTCTGTTGGAAGCGCTTGTAAACAGCCTTGCCTTGCGATCTCAAGCGGTAGTTTGATTTCTACGCAAATCTGTACTTTCAACTGCTGCTTGAATAACATTTAACCAGTCAAATCTAGTTTACTTTAAACCAAATGAAAGATTGAACTTTGGTCTATAAATAGATATAAACAAGTCTATTGAAATAATTCGAATTCTAAAAGATATCTCGAACGTAAAATGTGCTGTTTTATTGGTTAAAATCTGTCCAATTGCAAAGGTTGAGCTAGCAACCAGGTCATTGCAGGACCTGGGGCTTCTTCTAGACATTCTAGACCTTCCAGAACACCTAGCAGGAACGCGCACAAAACAAATTCACCTAAGGTATTGTCGTAACATCCTTCTTTAACATATATAGTATACACAACATTGACATAGTAACATTTAATTAAATAATTCGGGGAAAATATTGGTTGCATAAAATTAAATTCACTTTACGGAAATTCACTTAACCTATTACAACAGCTCGATTTTAATAGGTTTTCAGCGATTATAAATTTTAAACTTGAGAATAATTTTATTTATCAATTTGAACTTAAACTTGACATTTGATGAAATAAAACGTGTGTATATAAAATTAAATAAGAAATTAAAAGGAGCAAAATTACATTTCTTCAATCAAAGATTATTTTCTCATTTCAAAAACATTGAATCATTCCAGATAAGGTTAGACAATCGTTATTTATGTGTGGTAAAAGTTATACAAAAAATATATTGTTATAAATAAGGATCAGCCAATCTCCAAATGACATGATCTCGAAGAGAGTAGAGGCTCAACTTAAATATTATATATAAATTTAATTCCTTTAGCGAAATAAGAGATATTATTTAAAGATAATATTTCTTGAGAAGAACTTTCGCCTACTCACTTCTGACACTGAGCTAGCAGGTGTCCAAAAATTACTAGGATAGTAATTAGTATAGTTTGTAGAAACAGTAAGCTGTGGCTGGGAAGAATTGTAGGAATATATACAATATACTGTAATAAGAAAGAGAAAAGAAAGTGTAGGGGCGGGTAGGAACGGTTCGTCCTAATACGTCAGTTTATTTCACAGTGATAACATTAAGATCAGTCACTAAACATTATTCATCAAGTTATAATCAGTTATAAATATAAAATCATAAATAAAATTCTACGAAAGTCAACAAGCCGTAAACTCAGAGTTTATTCCAGAAACCAATAGGACGCAAAAATAGTGATAGTGAAAGAATAAATAAGATTAGGTCAACCCCTTCAGCAATGAATAATTAATTTAAGTATTCATTGCCTTCAGACCTGAATTTTAGCCCATCGTAAAAAAATAATATTTTTGTGTAAAAACTTGCTCTAATTGATGTAATTAACCATCCTAAATAGAATTTTTTCAATAATTTTATTTTTGTATATTTTTATGCACATTTCGTACCAGGCGTGGCAATATTCCCTATGGAGAAAACACGTTAATTCTGACACATCTGAGTTTCAACATCACTAAATTCCAGTGTAAATGCTTAATAATATAAACATAATGAAAAAAAATTATACATATTTGTATACTATTAGTACTCAACTAGGTAGAAAATTTTAATTACTGTTATTCCTGTAACTACCAACTTGCCATACCAATGATTTAATTGGGAAGAAACAAAACACATTTATAATTACACAAAACTTTTTATTAACAAAATTGCATAGTAATTATTATATTATTATAATAAATCATTTGCATGTTTATATAATACATCTTATATTCAATTTAAAATATGCAATGAGAAAAGTCATATATATATATATCGTATTCCTAAAATTTAAAAATTATTTGAAAAACCTAAGACCTAACAAAGGAGAGAAAACATTCTAAAAACATGTGTGAAAAATAGTACATTGCAATGGGAGAGAGAATTCTAAATTATTAAAAACTTTTACAACTCTCTGCTGAAACATACAACAGTTAAAAACAAAAATACTACATTTGTAATACAAGAAATACATCAATCCATACTTCCTCTATGGAAATCAGTAAAACAATTGCGATCCTTTTTTATACAAAGGTGTATATATTACACTTTTCACACAATAAATGGGTCTTTTGGCTACAGCTTTTATTTTTACAGCGCTTTCCTTCTTTGGCACCATCTAGTTGTGGCATGTGATCAGTGAGATCACATCGAACCTCTGGTATTGGTCGACGTTCTCCTTTTTGACGTTTTCCTCTGGAGTTTTCCTCATCAATATCTCCTTCAATACTAGGACGTCCTCGCTTTCTTTTATTTATTGACTTCCCTACCTAGATCAAAGATTCTGCAAGCTTCATTCGGAAATTTAATAAATCCAGGATTTTATTTGTTGTTATTTTCAGCTTTGCATAATCTTTTTATATTCAATCCAGCTATTGCACACTTCAAAATCAACAGCATGGAATATCATTCGAAGTGTCCATTTATGAGATCGTATGTATATTCGATACAGGGCAATCAGCTGATCGAGAAGGAAAGGCTCCAAAACCTAAAAAAATATTTGTTTTAGTAGGCTTTATAATAATCCAACATATACAATCTATGTAGGTTATTCAAACTGAGCCCTTATAAGTAAAAACAAATTTATAATAATAGATTTTTAGTTTTGAAATATTGTTTTGCTACGCTACATATTATCGAAAGGTGGTTTAGGTTATTCAATCTGAGCTTATAGGCCTAACTAAAATCTGAATTATGAAACATACTGAACAGATTTTTATATATCCAATTTTATAAATAACAATTGCACACTGAATTTATATCACCGTAATTATTACAAGGTTATTAAATTGTAGGCCTAATTACGCAGGCTTAATAACTAAATAATTACATTTGGGCCTAACTTACCTAATTTAGAAAATTGTGCAATTGAACAGATGTGTAAAATAGATATATTTGTTGAAATAAAAAGTTGTTGAATACACAAAATTCATATAAACCACATCTTCTGAAAAACAACACCCAATTTTAGGTTATGTTGCCAAAAACATCATTAGTAACCTTCCCATCAGTTTGTGCAGAATTCTGCACATAAATTTTCAAACATAAGCTGCCAAGAAATATTTAACAATCTTTCTATTGCCATATAACATATAATTTTGTACATTAAAAAAAAATGAATGATGTAAAATAATGATTTCTATCAGCTTACCTGCATGACTTGTTGAAGGTACAGCCATCTTTGTATTTCAAACACTGAGCTAAAAGATATAACATTATAAAAGATATATAAGGTAGCACTGACGCGGCGTCTACTATTGAAAAGCGTGCCGCTGTTATTTTGTTGTGTTGGTACTGTGTTGAGGATAGCGTCTCTATAAGATTGCAGGCCGTATATATGAGATTTTATTTATTGTCTGAGTTTAGTTTTAAAATGTAAATTATATAAGTAATTATGGTTCGTTATTGTGTCGCATTTGGATGCAATGAAACATATAGAAAAGGAAGTGGGGTCCAGTTCCATAATAAATCATATTTACTAATGTTAAAATAAGCTAACTGATCTGCTTAGCATATATGTACAAGCAATCTCTTTGTAACAAATTGTATTACTTTAATAGTTGTATTCATTATTTTAAAATATTAGTTATTTTTTCATTTTGTCAGTTTATTTCATTGTATGACGATAACTTTATAGCCACCAAGAAAATGAAATGATGATGGTAAAGTTACTCCCACCCCACTCAGTAAATATTTACCCACATGAGGTAAAGATTTGAAATATATAATATCAACACAACTATTAAAGTTTTACAACATTTTTAATTTTTAAATGTACAAATAAAATGGTTTTAACAAATCCCTTCATGTTTTTATTTACAAACCTGTATTTTTAAAGAGAAATTGTTTTTAGTAATTTCTTAGAGTTTGAAAACACAGTAAGATGTGGGAGGAATAGCTAATAGTAGTAAGGTTTTAAACCAGCATTAGGCTGTATTATACAGGGTGATTACAAACTCCCCGGAAATATTTTGTGTATTTTTTCCTTAGGTCAAGACAATCAAAAAACGTCGTATAAATATGAGTCTGACATGCCTCGTTTTCTGTCTGTCCTGCCTCGTTTTCTATCTGTCCGTCTGTTTGTGTTTTTTAAAAATTATTTTATAGCTTGAGTAGGCCTACTATTTTAGATATAAACTTCAAATTTGGCACGAACATGTACCATGGTAGGTCAAACAAGTTTATAAAATTTCGTTACGATATCTTAAACAGTTTCAAGATGTTAAATTTCACGAAAACCGTATTTTTTGTAAAAAAATGTTACCAGTAATAAAAAATGTAGAATTTTAAGACGAACAAAATCATACTTTATTCGCTACAATCGGATAATAAATAACTGAGTCATGAGACATTTACTGAAATAAATATCATACAAAATTTGCACTAAACAACAATTAGCCGTGTTACATAATTAGGTAAATGTCTCATTACTCAGTTATTTATTATCCGATTGTAGAAAATAAAGTATGATTTTGTTCGTCTTAAAATTCTACATTTTTTATTAATGGTAACATTTTTTTATAAAAATTACTGTTTTCGTGAAATTTAACATAAAGATTTTAAATAGCCGCCATCTCAAAACAGTTTAATATATCGTAACGAAATGTTATAAACTTGTTTGACCTACCAAGGTACACGTTCGTGCCAAATTTGAAGTTTCTATCTAAAACAATGCTCAAGTTATAAAATAATTTGTAAGAAACACAAACAGACGGACAGACAGAAAACTAGGCATGTCAGACCCATATTTATAAGTCGTTTTTTGTTTGTCTCGACCTAAGGAACAAATACACAAAATATTTCCAGGGAGTTTGTTAACACCCTGTATACAACAATAATAGTATATATGTTGTGTGAAGAGTATAAATGAAGGTGGAACTAGTTACAAGGTATATTTATTTTTTTTAATGGTAAGTGATAGTCATGGACAAGGTAGGCCTACATATTAATAAGTTAAATAAAATAACTTAAAATAAAAATCTTTGCAAAGTAAATTTCCAAAAGCTTTTATTTATTTTATGATTTCTAAAAAGTTATTTTACAGGAAAGATAAAAGAAATATATATGAACAGTTTAAATTAAAAGGCTTATCAAAAACAAAGAAGGAAATAAGGGTTATTTGATTTTGAATTTCTTATTAACTCAGTTATAGCAAACTTGATACATATTAAAACATCTTTAATATAAATGTAAAATAAAATACTCTCAATATGTATTGGTGTATTTTCATATTGAAAAACTCATAAGAAAGAACTCAGGTAACACCAATGTAATTTGGCCTATGTTGCATTTCAGTTATATGTAACTTAATGTGTTTTTGCCTTTCTAAACAAAATATTACGTTACATAAATACTGTATTAAACTAACAACGAATACTGAAATTACTATGAACTTTTTTATCTAGAATCGATTCCCTAAAGACGAATTTAAATGTTTATAATATAAACTTTCAGTCATTTGATTTGTGTGGTAGTTTGAATACGCGCGTTTTCTATCCTCACCACAATATGGCGGCGTGGTAGCCTGGCGGCACACTTCTCGTTTTCACAGTGCTACCTCCAGTTATATCTTTTAGGTCAGTGATTTCAAACAATATAATATACTTTTTCACTAACAGGTAGCGCTAAATGTTTTCTATATGGATAAAACAAGAGTGCATGATTCTGCACAGTCAGAACAGTAATAATATCATTCAAACTTTTTAAAATACTAGTTCTTGAAGTTGATGTGCACAATTATGCACAGTGGGTCTGAAGGGGGTTAAAATGTATTAAGTTTAAGATACACAATGTATAAAATCAGTCCTAAAAAAGTTCGTGTGTAAGGCGATATATCAAATTAAATGTGTAAGTAGTTTGACATTCAATTTCTATAAATGTTCAAACTGATCAATAAACGAAGTCATATCCAGATAGTTATTTCAATGTAATGAATTCACAATTTAACATAAAGTTTAAAGCTGGGTAAAGCGCACTGTGCACAGCTCACTTCGGAGCCTACTCAATTGCATGTAATGAACGGAGCCGTTTTCCTAGACCCCTCCGTGGTCCGCAGTGCGCTCTTTGCAACTGGAAGACTACTCTGAGAGCAGTCAAGTGAGGACCACGAAGCGCAACAGAGCAATTTTCGAACAATAGTTATTAGGTTTGAAAGAAAGTGCTTGTGTAGTTGTCTGAATATTATTGAAATAATATTCCCAATGTCTAATAAGTTTACGGCTAGTTAGGGAGCTCGACGGTGGCCATCCAATACCGTAGAATATGGCCGATAATTACTTTAAAAACACGATGAAGAATTATATCATATGGCAGGAGATTGGCCTTAAGATCAACAAAAGTGGTACGTAATTCTTTTTTGGTCTTTATTGGACTAAAAGGAAACAGACAATGTGGTTAGTCTGTCTACTTGTCTGTATAAACCAATCCAAAATCAACGATAAACAGATACTAAAAGGAATAAATTTATGTAGTAATAATAACCTATGTTGATGTTCCACTTAATGCTTTCAAAGTAATAACGCGATCTTACATATTTCTCACTAATACATTTAATGGCTTTATTTGTCTCTTTTAATGCAAGAGGCTCGGCACTTCTAGACATGGAAACACATGAAACATTCATGGTTTTCACGGTGTGTAACGGCGAATGGGTTAACCAATGACATATAAAAATGTATAGTAAAAATAATTCAACAATTATTGGTTACAGAATTTAAAATTTGGAGATTGATATTTTAACTTTACTCGGGTATAAGTTCAAATTAAACTATTCTATTATATTTTGATTTTGTTTTTATCAATAAAACACATATTTGATGACCAACAATAAAGTCAATTTTATCTTCGATCTCTTCTTCCTCCTCTAATAACAGCAATAACGCAAGTTATTTTTTGCTTAGGAGACGAGAACTCATGTTCATTTACTTACTGTCAGCAAACAACTGATAGAAAAGAAGCAAAATACGCAGCGCAACTGAGCAGTTAGGACAGCACTAACGCACAGCTCGCTACGCAAAAAGTGCTGAGCTAGGGAAACCCAGCTTAACTGAATTTGGAAAATAGGTCGGTTTTCCTTTATATTCCAAGGTTTAACCTAACACATATCAAGCAATTGAAAGGAGTCCACAATTTAATTTAATAATCAATAAAACAAATTGAATATGGCTGGAATTACTTTCAAATTTATTAAGGTTTTGAAAATAAAAAACAACATTAAACTAACCAACTACCTAATTATTTATAATTTAACTATAACAGGATTCACAAAGGACACCTGACTATGTGTTTAGAAGTTATAATATTAAATATACATTGTATCGTTTACGTTAAAATATAAATTATTAATAAAGACACACCGAAAGGGTATAGTTAAGTTTACTGAATCAGGGCATTAAATTCTTGCTTATTTAATTCACTGTATATTAGATATTACAAAAAAATTTACGAAGAATTAATGTCATAAAATAAATGTTTATAAAACTGCTTACAAATCAAATTGTACAGTTTTGTTTAGTGCTATTTTTATTCCAAATGAGTATCACTTAATTAATTCTATATAATTAAACGCAATACAACTTATCAGTGTTATATAAATAGGGGAAACCGTAGAAATAAAATTATTTAAAAGATTTATAAAGTATTATACTGTCTATTATAATCTCTAATCAAACTTAAAAACGTTTCTGAATTTATTTCAACCTTATAATTTAAATCATCTATCATGCCATTAAAACATTACATCCTGGACTTGTAATTAAATAATCAAATGACCTTACGTAAGGGCTATAATAAAAACAAGTTGCCTTACATATCTTAATTACTAATTTGAGTTACTTGACTGATAATCAAATCTGATAACAAAATAAATAAATTCTATATTATTACAGAGTTAATTAAAATTAAATACATTTTACAATACGACAACGGAAGCATTTAGCATAACTTTAGAAGTTCATTGGGACCAACCTATGAAATCTAAATGTATTGAATTGGACATAGATAAAAACTGTGAAGTTTTCTTTTTAAAACCATATATTTTACATTTTAGGGCTATATCGAATAAGACTGTAAGAATCGATTCGAAACAGGCTTGCATATTGGCCGAATCTATGACCAATTACAAGCTTTCACCGTAAATCCTGTAGAACAGCTGTTTTCAAAGTAACATGTGAGATTTTAAAGAGAATCGTCTGCTGAATTCAATGCTGTTATGATCTTCTTCATAAATGACTTCTGTGAGGAGTTGCAGACCGTTGAAAATGAGACAAAGTCTTGACAGTAAACGGGGTTCGTTGACGCGTGAATCACAGCTAATTTGCGTACTAAAATTTTGAAACGGTGATTACGTAAGTAAATATACGTTTTACGAAAAAGTTGTAAATATAAAAATTATAGTTTAATTCATTACCTTTCCAACGGTACCGGTTTTATTACGATTGGATGATTTTAAGTGGATTAAATTATCGATTATGCAAATTCTCGCTAAGGTTCGAGCGGGTTGCATTTGCGCCCGAGAGACTGCAGACCAACCAGTCCTAGAATAAAATAGAATGTACTGGTTGGTGTATCACCTTCACTAAGTTTATTGCGTATCAATTCTACAATGAACCTAAACTTTAGTTGTGAAGGGATTGTGATTTTACTGGCACATACAGTAGTTACGGTGTATAGTGTTACATTGCACATTATTTATAAATATTGTTTATTGAGTTTATTCTTTATATAATTGTAGTGAGATTTATATATAAAAAAAACAATATAGATTACAACTTATTGCAAAGTGTTAAATGTTTTAAAGATTATAAAATTATATAAATACCTAGAAATCTTATAGGCAAAACCGCCAAAATTCCTTTTATTTTACGAATATTGATGATATCGAAGCATTACTTCTTGTTCAAGTGAAATTAGAGACGTATGAATTCCAAAATAATGTAAATAAAACTACAAAGAAAACTATTGTTTGACTTTGTAAGAATTAACACGGCAATGAATGTACAATGTATTTGCTGTAAAATCTTTTGTTGTTTATTAGACGCTTGATATTGTTTGTTGACGATTCATTCTCTCTTCTACTCTTATCAATTAGGTATTGTTTCAATATAAACGCGCAGTTAGGTTTAACAGAAAGCCGAAAACCTCTCTTGATTTTCTCCTAAAGTTCGTAAAAATTATTAATTAATTTTAAAGTAGTTAAGTCTGCTTTTAAAACTACCAAAAACAACTCATATTCTTTTAACAATTTATAATACTTAAATCTTTAAATGAAAGTATAAAATTACGAAAATCTTAGAGGTTGTGTTGGTCACTGATAGTTATTTTATTTCAAACCTCTATGAAACCTCCAGCAGGGCGGATTCACTCGAAGTTAATAGAGAACAAAAACTTCACATTGTTCAAAACTTTAGGGTTTATCATATTACGGATTACAAATATAGATCAAAAATAAAATCTTAAATAATGAATTACGGTTTTTTTAAATATATTTAAAACTCCTCTAATCAAAATTTCGCCGACAATTCATGCCTTACCCCTGGTTGCAAATTGTATATTGCCAATATACATTAAACACTTTTATATTATTAAAATTATATTTCTCACAATTATTTTTGTTCATAAACAAGTTACGGTACTTCGAAAAGATACCAGTTTTATAGAACTACAAGACTAGTTACATTTGCTTACGTCAGAAATTCGATTTTATTTAATAACGTAAATAAAATAATCATAAAAATCGAATAACTAAGCTTATAGAAAAGCATTTGAACCCTCCGTCGGTCACACCTAAAATATTAAGTTATCGGTCGCACCGTATCTAAAAGATACTTTTACTTTAAAGTGGTTTACGATGACTTAAAAATATATTTAAAACAATGTGTTGTACAGTATCATTATCGAAAGTTTAACTGCTTAACTGAATTAAACAATATCTGTAAATGTAAACTTGGATAGGTCTGATTGAAAAAAGAAAACAAATGAATGCTATCTTTTCCGTTATAAAAATATGAAAACCCAAAGACGTGAAAGGTCGCACGGTATCTGTCAGACACCGTAGACGTTTTAACTGTCAATTATTTGGGTTTCTTTGAAAATAGCAAAAGAAACCCTCTGGATATCATCTTCACTTTCTAAATTAAAATTGGACTGTCTTTTGGCCATAATTGAAAGTTAAATAAACGAAAATATAATTATGTATTTCAAACAAGAAGAGTCGCACAGTATCTGTCAGATAC
>JAGFPH010000355.1:243310-280804 GCA_018207615.1 Philaenus spumarius
AATTATGTATTTCAAACAAGAAGAGTCGCACAGTATCTGTCAGATACTAACAAAAAACTGACGGGAAGAGTTGCACCGTATCTAAGAGATTCAAAAAGTGCTCACTCGACCGAATCGGATTCGACATTGACTCATTGGGGAGTTGGAGGGGAGCTTCTACTGTGGTAGTGGTGGCACCTTGCGGCGGAATGTTGTAGGGGCGGGAAAAAACATGTGCCCCTGTCAGATATGGTGCGACCGAGGCGGGTTAAATCTTCCAGCAAGATTTATATTTGCACAAGTCCTACCAACAGTGTGACACAGTTATGACGGAGATAACTATTACTTACCATAGACTAAGTCTTTGTTTTATCCAGGATTTACAAGTTTGAGAAGTGGTTTCCTTGTACTCTTTCTGTTTGTAACGGACCCTCGCTGCCAGTCCGGCTCACCTGTGACCGGCTTCTCCAGCGATGGCGTTTTCCCTGGTCGGGCTGTGCCTTCGGCTCTCTTGTGAGCCTACGGACGTTGTCAGGATGGTTGGTGGTGAGAAGGTCTGTTAAAGAAGCGGTAAACGGGTAGTTGATTTAACATTGTTTATTAAATCAACTCTCTGCTGGTCCCGTACTAAACTAAACTAACTCTAAAGACATAAGGCAAAGGCAAGCCTAATTCCCCCAATTTATGAGTCTACTCATGGACGCGGTTGCTCACAGACTGACTACTGGATCTCATGGTGCTTCCAACTAGCGCCCCCCCCCCCTTACTTTACTCTAAACTTCAATCTCAGCAATATAATAAGCCTGCATCTCCACCTAGTCTATTCTATTACTTTATTATTATTATTAAATATTACAAGGGGGGGAGAAAAGCACCGCCCATAATCCCGGCCCCCCCCCCCCCCACGTCACAAGAGTCGGCCCCTTCTACTCTTTTACCATTCTTTTTGACCTATGTCACATGAATGTTTTTTTTTTCTCGACCACCAGAACTAGCCTGGGGTCGGTCTTGACTTCTACCACTTTTTATCCACTATTTTTGTTATCACCTGACCTGTTTTTTTCTCTCAGCTAACATTTCAACTTAAGACAACACCATGGCTCTGCATGATGGTCAGAAAACCTCTCTGATAAGAAGTGTGGGATGACAACTCACTACCCCTCAACCTGTATCATAAAAGAAGTTAACAAAAATAAAATTATGCAAGGCCTTTCGATTTATGAACAAAACTGTATCAATTAAAGAAACTTTACTAGCTGAGCCGACGTGTAGAGTAGTATGAATTTAAGTTAAGGGTCGGCTCTAGTAAAACAGAAAGCAACCTGCGACTCCCTATAGCGGCGGTAGGTTACGCGGACATTGCTCATCCTAAATCCATTTAAAACCCGCAACTATTCAAATAGCGTTTTAAAAAAAAATACCAAACTCTTGGGGACAAAATTCTTCATCCGAATGGCTTGGTAATTATTCGCTATAACTAATAGGTACAACGTAAAAAATATTTAAAATCACTCTATAGCGGCGGTAGGTTACACGGACATTGCTCAGCCTAAATCCATTTAAAACCCGCAACTGTTCAAATAGCGTTTTAAAAAAAATACCAAAATCTTGGGGATGAAATTCTTTAGGCGAATGGCTTGATAGATTTTCGCTATAATTAATAGTGACAACATAAAAAAATATTAAAAATCAATGTTTTAAATTGTTAATAAATATTAAACAAAATATTTTTCTTAGTTTTTAAAAAGCCATTTGCATGCATATTGACCATAGCTTTAAAATGATATATCGTTTATAATTTCCGATCAAAAGTAAAGGAAAAATATGGATTTTAATTTAACATTGGTCTTATGGAGTGTCAGCCAACATGGCCGACAGCTAGAGCCGACCCTTAATTGATTTCTATATGAGTATTTCCATTTTCCCCTTTTTTTCGCATTTGCTTTCTTTATTGTATTTTAATTGATACAAAATATTCTGGTACCTTATTTAAAAATGAAACCATTAAATTTAAAGTGTGATATTAAAATCCGTTTTTTTATCAAAATCAATTACAAACATGGAAAAGATCAACTTGACACATATCTAAACTAAACATTTCTTTAAAAATTTAAAAAAAAACATAATGAAAACTTATATCTCTACGAAGCCAGCAGAGATCATTAACCTAAAATACATTTAATACTTGTTAAATTTTTCAGTCATTGTTACATCAATTATTTGTCTTTTATTCCTTCACTGTTATCAATCGTTTATCATTTTGGTTATAGTAGTAAGAACAAAAACTTCAATATCTATTATATTTTTAAAAATAGATAGTTCCTATGTCATAACTTTATAATCCATACATGACATTTAACCATTTCCCATTCGAAAATTACTATAGTTCACAAAAATCATCATAGAAAAGAATATTAAACTTACTTTACTCTTCAATTATTCATGTCTTTAAAAAATATTCAGTATCTTTTTTAGTTTTATCCGTAAATTTTCTCTAGCAAAACTTAGTTTTTACAAAATTTATCAATGGCTTGTTGCTCCAATTTAAAACTGCCTGGAAGGTGGCATCAATGTATGCCTTTTTCAAAAGATTTTAGTAGTCCTATTAATTCACTTTAGTTATCTTACTAATTTTAACATCTCATAATCAACTTATTACTTACACCCAAAGTTTTATTTATTTTAACCCTTCCAAAAACTTGCACAATCCGAGCTAACAATTGAATTGTTACAAAAACATTCCTTTCTTAGAATTATTCAAACATTAAACACAAATGTACTATTAGTTACTTTAAGTTTTCTAAATTTATTTACTTTAACAACAAAAACAAATTACTAAAAAATTACTGAAAATATGCATACATAAATGATCCTTTCTTCGATATTTATCAATCCCATATTACCATATTATTTATTTCAACATTTTAAAACTGTCTTTTTCTTAACATTTCCAACTAAGATAAAATGATTTATTTTTATTAAAATACCGATATCATTAATCACCTATGTAGTTTAACCTCAAATACCAAAACATCTAAATTCTTTATTTATCTTATTTAAAACAAAATTTAATCAAAACCTTCGTTTTTTACTTATTAAATATTATTACTATTATCTAAACTATTTCAAAATTAAATATACATACAAAGTTATTAACGAACATCTCGCTTACCTATCTCTTATAAATTTATTTGTTATTATTTTAAAATGTAATTTTTGTTACTAATGCATTTTTAACAAAGTAATTATTATTTATAAGTGTTATTTTCGCCCTCTAAATAGACTGTTCTAGTCCATATTTCAATGGTGTCCTTCAGATCACCCTTTGAGACACTGATGCCGCCAGGAAAAGTTGCATCTTTACCTTGCTATATAAGCAAGTAATCAAAACCTCAATTCAAATACTCAATTCATTTTTGAACCCTTCATGACAATTCAAGCTATGCAAAGTCCCAATAGCACTGCTCATATCCTTTGATTTTCAAAGCCATAGTTCAAATTTTCATCAAAAAAGTCAGTTATTTATTTTAAAATATATTTTTAATTTTATTGAACAAAAATCTCTTATTCTATGCCCAATATTATTTAACATCCAAAGTCATTCAAATTCAATTCAACTCAATATTTTTTATTTGATTTATACAATTACAGTTAGTAATGCTTCATACTGTACATGGCCTAAAACCTTGAACCTGGTTTTCTTGTCGTCAGCATTCTCACAGAGGTAGGTGATGTCATTCTGCCGGTCATGTACACCTCTCGTTTATCTAACTTCTAAGCTATGATGCTCCAAGTTTGAAATCTCTAAATACGATTAATATAATTTCCTTTTTATGGCGTTATTAAAGTTACATACAATTATTGTTATTGACTTACATTACCATTACATCACATTATCATCTCATACAATTTTTTATATTCTGTGATTAATTTTGTTTTAAAGGAATACCCACTTCATATGTAGCATACACAGGATGACAACTTGTGTAATTCAGGTCCCATGTAAACCCTATGTAGATATGCTAGCTAATCATTCTAAAAGTTTTATTGTTATTATTCGTCTATATTTTGTACAAATTATTTATTTAAGAAACCTTTATTGTTTTATTACCATTTATTTGTTTAATATTTTTAATACTTATTTAATCTTAAGTCAAATCATAGTACAGTAGCAATAATATCTTAAATTATTATCTTAAACCAATTTAGAACAAAAGTTTTAAAGTTGTCAATGACACTATACATCAATATTATCAATGATTACATTGATATGTAGTCATTTATATTATTCAGTTGTTAAATATAAAACTATCTAATTCCAAATATTTTCCTCCACAAACTTTAAGATTTGTCCAGTAGCATTGGTCCAGTGTGACTCAACCAACACTATGCCTGTCTTTATATGCGTAGAAAACCTATCGCATATCATTTAAGTCAGAAAATATTTCTAAAAATACCATGCATTATTATTTTAACTTTTTCATTATACTTTATTCCTTATCAATTTTAAAATTTACTTTAAATATTCCAATATTTCAAAAATTAAAACTTTCAACTTTTTATGATAAAAAATTTATTTTAAGACCAACAAAGTTTACCCTACCTATTTTCCCGAAGAAACTTCTTTTAAAACCACGTCTCGACACCAGTTGTAACGGACCCTCGCTGCCAGTTCGGCTTACCTGTGACCGGCTTCTCCAGCGATGGCGTTTTCCCTGGTCGGACTGGGTCTTCGGCTCTCTTGAGAGCCTACGGACGTTGTCAGGATGGTTGGTGGGGAGAAGGTTCGTTAAAGAAGCGGTAAACGGGTAGTTGATTTAACATTGTTTATTAAATCAACTCTCTGCTGGTCCCGTACTAAACTAAATTAACCCTAATCACACAAGGCAAAGGCAAGCATAATTCGCCCAATTTATGAGCCTACTCATGGACGCGGTTGCTCCCAGACTGACTACTGCATCTCTTGATACTCCCAACTAGCGTCCCCCCCCCCCCCCTTACTTTACTCTAAACCTCGATCTCAGCAATATAATAAGCCTGCATCTCTACCTAGTCTATTCTATTACTTTATATTACATTATTATTATTATTAAATATTACAAGGTAGAGGGTACCTGAAACTTGTTATTTTGTTTCCATTTCACATCATGTTATTTTAAATATATTAAAAAATGACGTTCCTGGGCCTTATTTGTACTACATATTGTTTTTCTTTCGTATCCTAATACCCAATTAGCTTCAACTTGTTAGTTTTATAGTAGTATATTTGATCTTATCTATATATTTAAAGCCGTAAGGAAAAAACATTTGGACAGTTCGTCTGATACTTCTACTGGGCCGATTTACATGCGGATTTTACCAAAACAAAGGTTTTCGGTCCTACATTAGCAGGTTTTATTTGTATTTTGAAAATATTTACGTTAAATGGGTCAAAAATGAAAAATAGACTTTTCTTATGGAGATTTAACATGGGAGAAAAGTCAACTTTTTCAATCCTTTGGACAGTTCGTCTGAGACTTTCACTGGACCAATTTGCATTCAGTTTATACCAAACAAAAGCAAAACTTTTCTATATTAACAGGTTTCATTTACTTTTACGTCATATTAATTTCTTAAATTAAAAAGAATCAACATTTCCAAACTTTTGCAATGATTTTATTTTACAGTTCTTCAATCAGCTGATTGTAAAGAAACAAGAAACAAAGTATTTTGTCTAACACCAGAAGAAGATCAAACGCTCATATAATATAACAGCTGATTTCACCCATCATCTGTACAAACCTAGCGTAGATTGTATTTTTGGGGTTATGTTAACAATTAGAATGTTTATTGTTGATTCAGTAATCAGCTGTAGTCTCTAATATTTTCATTAACAGTTTATTTCAAATTTTAAATCAATTATTAGTATTTATAATTTTTAGGTTAGGTTTTTATTAAAGTGTAGACATCATCCTTGCTGACTTCACAAAGGGTTCCTACGGCGCACACCGAGTTCCAACAGGGGTTTTGGCGTGCGGAGCACGCAGGGGTCTCCCCTAGTAGTATAATAAATCTATAAAATATGAGTACACTTCTGCTCACACAACTATTTTCTCAATGCTATTGTAATGTTTTGTTTTTGTGCCTGTGTGTTAACCTAACGCACAATTATAGCAGTATAATTGAGATATTCTATAGTACATTTACAGGCAAACTTTCTAGTACTTTAAATTTACAATTTTGTGCATGCAACATTATTTTAACACTTATTGTTTTGTCAGTTTAACCATTATAAACAGGAAAGCTGGACTCTTTCTCAAACAGGATTAAATAAGGATTAAAAGAGTAAACGACATTTGGTGCCAACACTATTTATAGATTAAGTACAGTAGTTTAAAAGCTTAATTAAAGCCAGGATAATATTACCTGATGATTTAAAAGTAAATTATTCTCATAATATAGTTTGATCAAATTTTATATTTTATAATGGGTGGAAATAACTGAAATAGTAGTTGTTGTTTTTTCCCGATTTTGAATCATAAAAAAGTAAACTAGATAAAAATGTTTTTAAATATCAACACAAATCTTTTAAAAGAGGTAAACATTGCTTGGAGGTTTGATTTGTATTTATATAAAAAACTTATGATTGTAAAATCAAACTTTCTTTTCTATTTATTATTTTCACTTTAAACCATGGGAAAAGTCAGTAAGTTCAAGGAATGGAAAAATTCAGTGCTCCGAATATAAGGAGCATATTCACGACAGTTGAGTTAATTTAATCCGCGAAGTTGTGGGCTATTTTTTGAAATAAATTAGGTATATCATTGTGATTCTCATGGGAAATCCAGAAGGAAAAGTATTTAATTAGATTTAAAATTTAAGGGAAAAGATGGTAATATTAACGATGTCCTTTAAGGCATATGAGACTTGGTTTACTAAATTAAAAAATGGAAACATGGCTTTGAATAAAACGTTGAGAGAGTTAGAACTTTGCCTGGAAGATAGCGAGCAATACTACTGTGCTAAATGTGTGGAGATTAATGGAATCTCTGAAGAAAAGGACGAAAACGTGGTGGACATTATAAAGATGAATGTTGCCACCGTTTGGGCTCTTCTGTAAATCGAGCAGGAACAATACCTCACGGGATAATTATAAAGTTTATAACATGAAAAATTAAAGACGAACTCGAGAAGATTCTTGTTAAACGTAACCTGAGCACCACAGATATCGAATTCCACGGGCATGTCGATGGCAAGGTCATGTCAGGAAATGACTCAAAAAGTTTATCAGGAATTAGTATACAATTAGTATATATCAGTATACACATTCCCACAATTAGAATATCAACTGGTAAACAGCTAGAGCAAAAAATAGTTTTCCATGCTATCAAAATGCGAGCCCAGTCATGTGTCCCAAATCACTCAAAACCGGTGTCAAAAATTAGTATACAATTTGTATATATTAGTACACTACATTGCACAATTAGTATACCATCATAGGGGACCCGCCTAAACTTAGCCTAAACTTAATAAAACAATATGGCGGAGGCATGTCTCTGGCCCGGACATGTGTCCAAATCACTGAAAACAGGTGTCAAAAATTAGTATACAATTAGTACATATTAGTATACTACATTTTATAATTAGTATACCATCGGGGACCAACCTAAACTTAATAAAACAATATGGCGGAGGCCTGCCACTGTCTCGGACAATTAGTATATATTAGTATACAACTTTGCATAATTAGAATGGCATCGGCGACCCACCTATTATACTTAATAAAACAATATGGCTTAGGCCTGTCAATATCTCGGACAATTAGTACAGTATATATTAGTTTACTGCATTGCATAATTAGTATACCTTCTGGGACCCGCCTATTCTTAATAAAATTATTTCTTTGCCCCGGACATGTATTCAAATTATTCAAAACTGGTGTCAAAAATTAATATATAATTAGTATAAATTACAACGTTTCATATTAGTATTGCATCGGGGACACGCCTAGACTTAAAAAACCTATATGGCGGAGGCGTGTCGCTGTTCCTTACAAGTGCCCAAATCACTCAAAACCGGTGTCAAACATTAGTATACTACATTATATAATTAATATGCAGTAATATAAGTTATTAAGCTACATTTAATAATGAATATATAATAAGGGACTTGTAAACACATCCATATTTAAAACTCAAGTTTTGTAATACATTTAATCAAATACCTCCAAATAAACCGCCGTGCCAAATTTGAATGTGTTATCGTGTTAAATACCCATCATGTAGCAAATTACAATATTCGTCGTGATTCCTACTTGTGTAAACATTCAGAAAATGTAGAAATACCTTATTTCTTCGATCCATTGGCTCTTAAAGTTGCAATGTTTATCTTTTGTAGACAAAGATTTTACTTGTTCAGCTAATTATTTGAATTCACGTTAGGGTCTTCTCAGAGTAACCGGTATTATCAGCACTAGATAACATCTAACTTTTCTCTACATTCACCCGCTTATTATAATTGTTATTTAAAGGTATTCAATTAATTAAATACATTTAATGGTACTAACACAATAAATACAGTAGTAGCAAAAAATGTAGGTGTTTTTTCATGGAGGAGTGCAATTTCAAACATAAATTACAGTATAAGGTGAGCATAAAGTATTGTTTCCTTACAGTACTCATTATAAACTGTTTTATAAGCGAAATGTTAAATTCATAACTATGTACAAAGTTGCAGTTGTATTTACTCTTAGAGCTCCCGTAATGGTTCTACCTAACCCTTAAAGTGTTCATGCTAATGTTTTGAAATGAAAAACCATTTCGGTGCGTGTTGCAAGCATATTTTCAAAAATTCGTCAAATATAGTGATTTATTATAAAACAATCCAAAAGTACTCCTTAGCTCTTTTGTGTAGAAAGGTTCAAGAATTCATATATGCCAGTAAAAAAATTTAATGATGTAAAATTTAGAAAGTTAAGAAAGTTATTAGCTCAAGAAACAAAAAATGTTCAGTAACGTAAGGAAAGGTTCAACTTCAGGCCTACATAAAAAGTAGTAAACATTTTTTTAAAATGTTTTCCAAATTTACAAAAGTTTTGTAATTTAGTTGTAAATAGAACTATATAAAAGTATATATCAATTTCAAAATTTCTTACATTTAAGACACCAGTTTTTATATTCCTAATACAAGACTGCTAACAAAACTAGGCCTAGTTTGAATAGTCATTTAGGAATATATGCTTTGCCCCAAACATTTAATATTATTATAACAAAGTGTAAAGAATAAGTCAAATAATTGAAAGGTAAACTTGTAAATTATTATTTCATAAAAATATTTTTCTAAGTGTTACTTGAATCACAAAATTATATAAAACGAATAAAAACACTCATGTACAAATCCTATACAAGACACCGTGTGACTTCCAAAGCGTGAGAAAGCTGAGTTTTGAATTTCCCATTTGTCTATATTTCCCAGGAAAAATGTTGCACAAATTTGTTTACACTAAATATGGTTTACTTTAAACGAAAGGAAAGATGAGGGGGGGGGTCAAATCGATATAAACATATCTATATAATGTACCAATCTTACAAAAGAATAATTAAGGGAACGGAAGCAATACTGGGCCACATAGATTGGTACTGTTCAAAACTTACCTTTAAAAATTTAAATATCACCAAACGTAGGAATGTTTCAGCTGATTACTCACAATTCACAAAATACCTAGAGGTAAACTCAATAAACCATAGAACTAGATATAAATTTTGGCTTTATTGACCAAAATAAAAAAAGTTTATATGCCCTTAACAAAAATTAAAATATTTATACGCCCTTAGTACAAGAAAACTTCAGATTGAAAGAAAACATATATATATAATTAAATTGAATTTAAAAGCCCTCCCCAAAAATAAAAATCAAAAACCCTCCCCTTTAATAATGATTACAGAAATTATACAAAAAGGTTAGACAAGATTACAAAAAAAAATTAACATGAAATACCATGGATTTGTTTAAGGATAATTATATATGTCGTTGGCCAACTCTAAAGCTAAATATAAATAATTGAATAAATAAACAAAATTAATTATGAGACGTCTCACTATAAAAAAAAGGTATATGAATTTCTAATATATACAGCCCTTAGGGCTAAGGTCCGAAATATGCTATAGCTTGCACCTCCCAAAGTTATTAAATACAAAACATGTCCTATATACTATTCATTTACAAATTAAACACAAATGCAAATACAAATACAGCCTATTCAAAATACATTTAAAGAAAAAAAAGGTCCACTGCAGATTATTGGTAGTTATAAAATATTTTAGTTTGTAGTTAAAGCACTGTAGTTACAAAATGTTTTAGTTTATGGTTGAATCACTGTAGTTAGAAAATATTTTAGTTTATAGTTAACTTCTTGTGGAAAGGTTGGCCTTTTCAGCAAAGTGTAAGCTGTTGCTGGACTTATGACATGATACCAGAATTAATGTCCTGAAGTTGGACCAGTGTAAAACTGCATCAAACAAATAACAATCCTTTTTAGAATGCTTGCAGGCAAATAAACAAGCATAGTACAAATAGTTTCTCTTTTAAGTTAGCCTTTATAATATTGGTAGCACAAGGTGACAAATAGCTACTTTAAAAGATTGCAAGTGTTACTACAAGACTTATCATGTTGCATAAGAATGTTTCTACATGTTAACCAAACCACATGGTAACATAAAAATGTTCTTGTTCAGTAACATAAAATATATCAGAGATATTATATGCACATAGCTCTTTTAAAAGTTCTCAAGATTTTAGCTACACTGATTTAAATTAGTACAGAAAATAACTGTATAAGCTAATCTTTTGTTCAAAATAGGCTAAGATATGGTAAAAGCATAACATAGCATAACATTTAAAGTTTTTAGGCTGTAAAGTTAGAGTTTAAAGATAGGCTGTAGTAAAATGAAATACATAGGCTTTAAATTAAACTAAATGAGTTTGAAAAGTTATTTATAAAGCAAAAGGTGGAACTAACTTTATAAAGTTTTACAAGACTATATTTCATAATTAACAATGTAAAGCTAAAACATTCTTACCTGGTGTTCTCAATTAAGGGCTTATAAAGAAAGCATAATGATTAGTCACGCACATAACTGAAACTTCCGACTAAATTAAAACAAAGCTACGGCATTGCTAAACAGTTAGCCGCGGTTATAAAAACAGACATGACGGAGAGACTCGTGGCAGGTCAAAGATGACTTTCTAGAAGGATCTATCGCTAGGCCAAGGTTAACGGTCAAGTATAAATCAGCTGTTTCAGTATATGAGATAAGGAATCCGCTTAATAGTGACCTATGCACGCATGCAAAAGTACTGATACCGTACAGAGTCGGTACCTGGTGGAGAAAGGAGTGACTACTTGGAAAGGTCGGTAAGGGTAGATGCAGAAAGGTAGTAAAGTGTCGGGAAGACGCTACAATAAATATATCGAATTGTAACAGATAACTCGCAAAATGTGCTTTTTCATTGGTTTAAAACTGTACAATTACAAAGGTTTACAGAAAACTCTTTATTTTCGGAACTATAAGAGTGACTATTGTGTATTATATTTTTCAACGCAAGTAGAAATTTGCATATCCCTGCCAGAGACATGCCTCCGCCATATTGTTTTATTAAATCTAGGCAGGTCCCCTATGGTATACTAATTGTGCAATGTACTAATGGGAACCGGAGTTTTGCCAACGGGTGTCAGGTAGATGGGGGGGATGCCGTCAGCAACCTCTTGGTGCGAAGATTTTCCAACGGTGGGGGAGGGAGAAAGAGAGTGTGAGGGATGGAGAGAGAGCGATTGTCAGGGTTGTCTACGCTTGGGGTTGACGACCATTATTAAAGAGCATCCACCTTTCTCGTAATTATAATACGACGAAATATTATAATTATACAAATATTATAATCATACTGTTATCGGCAAAATACTGTGACTAAACAGTTTAGGTAAGTCCTCTAGTTTTTTTTTATTCTAATTATATAATATGAAGAAATGTAAATAGTATGTATACACTTAAGCAGTCATACGCTTTCCAACAATCGCTTATGATTTTTGTACCTGGCAGAATTCTTTCTTTTATAATCGCTAGAAGAGTCTCTTTGACTCTCTTCTCTACAGGAATCTCTCTCTCTCTCCCCCTCC
This sequence comes from Philaenus spumarius, assembly GCA_018207615.1. NCBI lineage: Eukaryota > Metazoa > Arthropoda > Insecta > Hemiptera > Aphrophoridae > Philaenus > Philaenus spumarius. The sequence continues at coordinate 255,441 of JAGFPH010000355.1, forward strand.
CCCTCTCGCGCCCACCCCCAACCGATGGCAAAACTCCGCAGTATGAGGAATTCGCGGATGGGGACCCTTTCTACCTGATACCCGTTGGCAAAACTCCTACACTCTGTACTAATATATACTAATTGTATACTAACTTTTGACACCGGTTTTGAGTGATTTGGGCACATGACAAGGCTCGCATGTAGCTAACCCGGAAAACAATTTTTTGCTCTAGCTGTTTACTAGTTGATATACTAATTGTGGGAATGTGTACACTAATATATACTAATTGTATACTAATTCCTGATAAACTTTTTCAGTCATTTCCTGACACGACCGGGCCAGCGACATGCACCTGCTTCCCCTGCCGGCCCAGGTCGCCTCTCTATGTCTATTCTGTGCTCGCTGCAGTTAACCTACCCGACTTAAGAAATATGATCGATGCAATTGTTGCAACAATTACTCCAGACACACTGAACAAGGTTTGGGACGAACTAGGCTATCGACTTGATTTGTACTGTACGACGAATGGTGCTTACTTTGAATAGGAAAAACTGGTTGAGTTGCTCTTTCATAATTTGATAAACTATTTGTAATTAAGTTAAATTTAATAAATATTACAAAGCCTAAAACAAAAATGTTCATTTTGAAACACCCGATATCTCTTATAGAAGTATAATAATTATTTATTGTAGGCGCTAAGCAGTTCAGTTTCTCTAGTAATACTAACATCTGCATCCTCCTACTTATACAGAAACACATTATATCTGGTGTTATACCTAAATATGCGAGTTTTACAGTTCAACCCTATTGATCTCTCAGCTCGTACAAATATGAGGTAAATAATATAATATAATGTATATTTTTGGAAGTCGTTTTACTTACTAATCACTTAAAAAAAGATTATGTTTATGAAAAATTCTTATAAATTTCATCATTTATCTCGTTTTCAGATAGGGTATCAGTAGGCATGGCATCCCTTTAGCCCAATTAGCCACATTTGAGATGCGTTGCTGACCCTATGTGACGAGCCTGGGTGATTTGAAAAAAAAATTTTAATGTATAACCACCGCCATCTTGCCATCATTGTGCAAAGTCACATGACCAATATTTATTTAGATTGTTTGTTTTTATTTATTTTTAAATAGTCCGAACGGTGATTTGAACCTACACAAACTGAATACCACGACACGATGGAGATTCCAATACACTTTGCTTACAAATAAGTGATTACTATTTTATAGTGACAATTACTTTCCTAAAAGGGTAAATGTGGGTTTCCTAAATATTAAAATATGTCAAACAAGGATTTTTTTCAATTTTTGTAGTCTACGTACGTTTTAAATGAACATTATTATTACAGAGTTGCGAACTAAATTTCTGAAAGACAGCGATTATTACTGATCACATTGAAAACTATTTAAACCTATAACAATACAATCTTGTGTCCAGCGTTAGATATTAAAAAAAAAAAAAAAAAAAAAAAAAAAACAATAACATGTTAAAATTATGTTTTTTATAAAAAAAAATTAAAAGCCTCATTTTTATTCAATTTTTATGCAACGAACTCTATTCAATAATAGTTAAAACAGCTGAAAGTAACATAATTCCCTGAATATAATACAGGATATGAGATTAGATCCAAAATATGTGAATAATGTTTTTCCTTGTAACCGTCAAATTTTAAGTTTTGTATGTTTTAATATGAAAGAACTACGTAACCCTTCTTTGGAGTGGGTGTCCGACAGGAACTATGCGTGGTTTTCACATTATGGTGAAGAGAAACAGAGTTTCTGGGAGAGTGTACAAAAAATTAGGACTTGTTTTTGGTGGGTTAGCGTTCCTGATTCCAAAGCTTAAGGTTCCAGTGTTTTAATCCAGGTGAAAAATATATGGATGTCGAACAACATTTTGCACAAGCCAGCTAAACTGATAAAGATAGTTCAAAACAAAATGCAACAGAAATGTTGTTGGTGAAAATATCTGAAAAATTTCCACGGCAAGTTTTCTTGCAATAACCATTTTTATCTTACAGTGGGGACATCAATATAATATAGCAACCAACCTAGCTAGCGAAATTAGCGATTTTAATTTTAGCAGAGAGAATCAAACTTATAAATAATATTTTTAAGTTAATGAATTTTGGGAAGGGTTACTTATAGTGTTTAGTGCAAAACAGAGTATGACAGTTATCTACAACAGATTTATAAGAAATCAGTTTTCTGATAAAAATTGCAACTAGCTATATTTGTATAACCTATTAATTCGCTAAGAAATCTCTTTGTCGGCCCATATTCTTTATACTTTTACGACGTTATTTTCAACAATTTTTTTTAAATGAAATGCCATTTTTAATGTTTTACATTTTAGATTTACAGAAAATTAAAAAAATCCAAAATATCACTGTATTTTAAAAGTAACTGACAAAACCACTATCAGTAATATGGAAGAAGGAAATCTGATTTTCAATCGATGAACAATGCGTTTGGTCTTCAAATCAAAAGCAAGTAGTAAGTAAGATACACGAGCCAAAGCAAAATAAATAAGAAATTCAATCAAAAAGCAATCAAAGTATGAAACTAGGATGAAATTACAAAAAACATGCTTAAAATTATCACTACTTTAGTAGTTTATACTTATAACAAGTTATCTAAATAATAATTTAACTTGTATGAACAACCAAAATACTAATTTGCCTCCATAACATTACTCACTCGTAAACACAAAACAGTGATGTAATATTAAACATTAATTTTGGTAGACAGAAAGGTAACCCCACGTGCTTATAATTACGCTAAACATTTATTTACTGTTCAAATGTTGGCAGTAAATAACACCCAGTTCCATGTGCAAGCAGAATCACAAGTCAATTAATTTAATTTACACTGGCACCGATTCCACTTAAATAAATTACGCGGTATAATTTAATTTGTAATATTACCCGAATTTAAATTGGCTTGTGTATTCGTTGATTTAAAATATGCAAATATCTCTAACTAGCTGCCGTATAAACATTTCCAAGGAATTTTAATGTTAGTGAAAAAGCGGAACGTAATGTGATCAAAGGAAAATAGACATGCAAAGGTTTTCAAAGAACTGTGATAAGAAAACGTACACTGAGTAACCCCTGATCTACCAAATCAAACAATAATTGGGACAAGTTAAAACTTTATAACTTGTTACGCTGATAGGAATTATTTTCTACTGTGAGAGTCTACCTCTATAGAACCACCCTATATAGAACTCTAATCTTCCTTTACGAAACAGGCATTACTTCAAGAGATTTAATTTTACTCTCGGATATTCCTCATATTATCATTATTTAACTTGGATGTAATCCAACTATAGTAGCTCCTCAATTAATCCTGCGTCGAATGGGTAATGTTCCATGGCTCTCCTTACATATAATGTTCTCTGATACTTATTTCTTTTAACAAGGAAGCGTGGTCAGAAAAAATACAAATTTTTACATCTTCAGGTATCCCTTCGTATTCTAGACAGTCTGGAGAATCCTCTAGCTTGACCCTAGAAAGACAATCTTTGAAGCATGTCCTGTGAAAACTGGGTTAAGTACAAACTATGCACTTACAATAATCTATGCACCCACAACTATAAACATGGTATAAGTTCAAATGCTTTCTTCGCATCAGCCCATCAAATTTCCTAACTGTTTTAAAGCCTCTGTTCTGACTTTTAAACTTTAGACACGTAGATATAGCCTCTGCAGTTCATTCGCAAAACTTTATTCCTGAGACGTTCAATAATTTATCATTCAATATTCGGTGTTCACAGGCAACTCACACGGTCAAAGTCGACGTAATGAGACCATTCTTCCCCTTTGAGTCTCAAATAATGTAGTCTCTTACCGTATTGGACTGCATCAATCATAACCGAAGCCGTATGCAATCTTTGGTCCTTTAATAACATTGTATTGACATTGTCTGCGAAATAACGGCGTACACATTGCCGCTTTTAACTAGCATTATCTATGTTATCATCCTTAAAGGGGTGGTAAAGTAAACTGGTTGTGAATATTTTCTTTTCGTCTTGGTTTCACTGACATGGTACTGTTTAAACATCCTTCTAATAGAAGATTTATTACAGAGTTTTGAACCTCAATGCCATCAAAATAAGTCTCGAGAAAGTGTTAAAACGAAAGAGAAAATTGTTGTTCCTCGGGTGAATGCACTGTTATTGAGGTGCCACCAGTATAAACTACGTAAATGTTCTAGTTAGTAGATTGGTTCAATACACCCTGTCCATTTAGAAGGATGAGCGAAGGCAAGAGTCTGACGTCTTATCATGATCTTCTCAACTAAGGTAAGGTAGAAGAGTCTCTCGCAACTCAGGTTGGGGGTTTGGTGCGGGGTGAACAACATTGTAGTAGAAAAACTGATTGATAAGAAAACATACAAAAACATAGATTCTAAGATGACTTTAACGAAAGGAAAAATATAATATATTTGTAAGTTATCTTTCTCTCCAGTACAATCACAAAATGACGAGTAATATAACTGTGATTCCAGAAGCTGGTGTGACTATACTCAGAAATAGACCATAAATGTTATTGTAAAATAAAAACTGGTCTTGTAACAACTTTGTAATGTTTAATTTACAATATGGCAATACAGTGTTTATTTTACTTTACAATAATGTCACTTTATGTTAAAAAAAGAACAAAGATCAATATTTTTGTCGATTTGGTCCAGTAAAAAAAGCGTGGAACTGCAAAAATATTTAAGAAATTATTTTAAAACTAGCTGACCCGTGCAAATATTTCGCAAGTTAGGTGTACTAGCCTGATTTAGTTCAATGCATTACGTTTATTTATTTACGTTGGTTTAGTTTGATTGATTTGTGTGATAGATTACACTTGCATATAGAATGTAAACAACCTAACTTACAGCTGTCATGTTAGTTAAACAGATTGTTAATAGATGGCGCTTTTCATTATTAACCATATGGAGAATAATATAAACATTTTTTTAATCATTTTTTGTAACGAAAACGTGAACTTTAAGCTGTTTGTCTATATTTCGTCAATAACGAAGAAGATAAGCTTTACAATGATGATTGAATAATACATTCTGATTAAGAATTAAGGGAGATATCGCTTGGCGACAAAAAAAACCGTTGAGACAAAATATATAAGGATTTAATATTTAAATGTTAACAATAATTAAATATTATTATTTAAATCCAATTATAATATAACACAATTATTGATAATACTATTTATTATTTATGTTTAATCTATTGTATCTTATTTTTTTTAATATACAATATATATTGATGTTTTAAAAAGTACACATCAACTAATTTTGATATGGGTAAGATTGCTGATGTTTTAGTCCTGCTCGTATTTTTGAGGCTCTCTATTATAACTGATTTGTAAAGAGTTGGTGAAATCCTAAAAAGATATTATCAACTATTGAACAGTTAAACAATTATTTACAATGCAAAGCATCCATCTATTTACCACTCGTTTTATTTCTTTGTTCAACGACCTGATAAAATATCCTACTTTTATAAAACTGCAATATCATTTTCTCATTTCTTCCATTTTACCCAACAAAACCGCGATCCCCCCAGCTAATGCTCGCGGCTATTATTTCAATTAGCCCCGTTTCATAATATTAATTGAGTTTTATAATGGATTCCTTTTTAAAAACAATACATTCTGTTACATTGTATTATTTTTAAATACTTCCAGAATAACCGTTTTATCAACACTATTATATTATATATTAACAGAAGAATAAAACACAACCACCAAAGAAGTGTTTCTTAAATTTACAAAAACTAAAATCGTTCTCATTTAGCTAAGTATGCTACTTACGCCTCATTATGAAATTTTTCAAATACTTAGCATTAATGTGTTTTCACCAACGGTTTAGCAAAACACTAATTCATAGTTATATTTACCTTCGTTACGACTACGTCCATAAAACAAACACAATTTAGGACAATTTTGGTTTTTCCTATATATATTTTTTTTATTTGTAGTTCATGGCAAACTTATTATGTTTTTTGAAACTAAAGTTTACTTACTTTGTATTTTTCCGTCACGTGACTTCTTTTTTCTTTTATTATATTACGCATATTACGCGTTTTGGAGATTCACTCCATCCTCAGATAAGTATTCACTCCTACGAGGTCGTCATACATATAAACGAACATCACATAAAACACAAACACTGAAAACACATTAAATGTTTATCGTGGGATGCATCCCGTACGGTGGTCCAAGGACAACTGCCGCTTCACGGTTATTGTATAATAAAAAATACAAAGTAAGTAAACTTTAATTGTACGTTGACTTGGATACCGAAAGAAAATGAATCTTATTTCTGAAACTATTTTTTAAATGGCCATATTTGCCACAAGACACACAAAAGTGATAATTTCTCTGATCCAAGAATATGATTTGTAAAACTTGTTATTCAAACAGCTGATTATAAAAAAGAATTTACTCTGGTTACTCTGGTTTTTTATTTATTATTAATTTGTTGCTTTATGTCTTTGCTTTACGCCAGTTAGACTAAAGCGTTGCAATGATCGAGAAGGTCATGTACCGCATCCTAAGAAGAAATATGGCGTTCAGTTAAGTCGAGTTGGCGTGCCTTGGGAGAGAAATGCCTACAAAAAGGTGGTTTTATAGTGTAGGATAGAAGAAATGGATGTTTCAAAGTAAAATATTGATAGTGCAGCGTTGGTGTACGCTTCGGCGTCAAAGTTCATCGAGTGGTTACTGAGTAAATTGAATTTGCCTATTTACGACCATGTGGTTTTCATATTTAGTGCGTTGAGACCTTCTAGTGAAAAAGGGAATATATCAATTAATATCCTAAAAAATCCTAGGAATAAACTGAGTTTTTTCAAAGATTCTATAGACTTAAATGGCCATATAATATGATATTTTCAGTCTGCATTTAAAATTTTAATCCTTTTTACATATAATTACATTTTGACTTGGAATTGCGTCTTAGCCTGTTTAACATAATTGTAATTTGTATTTTATGTTAATTTCTGATAGTTTGTTGTACTTTATTTTCATGATTTAATTAATTAATTTGTCTCTGTATAATTGCTTGATTAATATGAGTGAGTAAAAACACAGTTGTTTCACCACGATGTCTTAAATTTAATTTGTTAACCATGATGTCCATCTAGCGTGTACTTTCACAGTCAAGGATTCACAACCTGAGAAATTAAATTAGTAAATAAGAATTTTTATAAGCAATGATATGCATAATAAAGTCAAGAAAGCATAGAGATATGTTATATGTGGAACATATTTTTTTTAAGAGTCAAAGTGAAGGAGGTGTTTAAGGTGAAATGTGGATTTATAAGTTGAAGCTAGGGTGAGTGGAGAAATGTGTGTTTTTTGTATTGGAGGTTAAGATATGAGATGAATATTTTGTAGTTGAAGTTGAGTAATAATCGAGGAGCATTAAAGGTAATTAAGAATAGTAAAGTGAAGTTGAGTAATAATCCACATATAACGTTTTTTATCAATTTGAACATTTTTTATTTTTTATTTCAAGTTTTTCGACAACCACATTTTTTTTTAACAGTTATCACACAATTTTATTTTTGTAACGCTTCCCGTTACAAAATGGGTAGTCGCATGGTGAAGAGGTAGAGGTGGAGGTCAACGTAGAGGTATAGGTAGAGGGAGTCTCGCATAGTAAAGAGAGTTACCGCGCTGCTTTCCCAGTTTCACATGATTTGAGGGTCAGTCTTTAATTGTGTTGCAAGGAGAAAGGTTGTTAGGATAGTTAATTTGTTTACAATGTTAAGCGACAGTAGTGAAGATAGTGATGACATGTCAACAGCGTGTAAATGGTGGCTAATTGGCTCTTTGAGTAATCGTGAGTTTAGTGCTCATCCCATAAATCAAGTGCGACAAAATCTGGGAAAATATCACCAACTTTTTTTGCAACTTAAGGAATACCCAGACAAATTTCAGGAATACATGACTCCTGAAACGTCTGCAGTGTGATAGTGTAGGTGAACAGCAGAGAATGGTATGGGATAGTAGAGGGGGCCATGACCTTGAACGGACCAATCACGGAGAAGCCACGTGATACACCGCGCTGTACACCTCTCGAAAAGACAAACTATTTTGTCTTCAAAAGCGGGCGGGCGAGACCGCCTGGAGGGCCGCTAGGTACACCTCTAACTCGACCTCTTCACTATGCGAGCGCCCATTACACACAATGTATTTGTGTTACCTAGAGGTGCCGTGACCTCCACCTCCACCTCCAACTCTATCTCTACCTCGACCTCTCCCTCTTCACCATGCGACTACACTTATACAGGCGGGGAATAGAATGCATCACTTATTTTTACAATTTTTCCTGTTCAGCATTCTCTTTTATCAACATTCTCTTTTACATTTAGGTTCGAATCAGGTTACCGTTTAGGAAAAAACAAAATATTAATTCTACAATATTTTATAAACATAGTTAAATTTGTATGTATACAAAATACAATATTATATGATACTGTAAAATACAGATAATGAAAACAAGTAACAAAAAACAACTTCGAAGTCACAACTGCTACAATTCAACTGCTTCACTTTATTGAATACAGTTTTTACATTTCGTTGGTCTAGCGCAACAGTTGTGAGAATCTATGTCCTGCTTTTTTGTTGCTTGTTTTGAAGACCTCTATAAATAACGTTATTGTGTAATATTGTATGTTGGAGTTCGTATTTTATCGCATTACATTGGCTTAAAAAGAGGGGAAACCCTTACAAGTATCCTCAGACAATAACACTGTTTTCATACTAAAATTAATTAAGAGGGGTACCCTGTCCGCCATATTGAATCTGATTCCCATAAGAGCAATGGTACATAATAAGTAACTTTTTCCGTTAATTCATGGAATAAATTTTAAAATTTGGTTTCATTTTGAAGTACTGTCTTATGCAGACGTTGATTGCTGAATACATTTTCAAAAACCGTGTTATTGTTTTCATAAACGTATGATATAGCAGGGGTCTCCAAACTATTTTACTGAAGGGCCGTATTGAAATTTCGAGGTGGTATGGCGGGCCAACACGGTCTGAGCAACTTGTCCCCCAGGGTGGAAAATTTGACACTTGAAAACAGTGTTTTTAAGCATTTCCAGTCTATTTTTACAAAAAATTAATTTTTAAACATTTTAAGTCTCTGAAACTAACTTATATATGATTTTTAACTCTTTTTTATACCAAAATAATTAATTTTTATTGGTTAAAGTTAAATAAAAAGTAATAAGCATTTTAAATACAAAGGTTAAAAGACAAAACACTCAGGACAATCATACTTATTTATTTAAACTTAAAATATGTACCACAAATATTTTTGAAAAGAAAATTCTGTTTTTATTTTTAGTGAGATGTGTGCAGCTGTTTTTTATTCACAATGTCTGTCCATTTTGGATAAAAATTTGTAGTTCCAATAGTGAGCAAAGCTTTTAGGTGCTTATCCAACAACATTGACCTGTATTTTGATTTCACATGTGTCATTTTCGAAAAGGTTTGCTCACAAATATATGTGGAACCAAATATAGTTATCATTTCTCTCGCAAAACTCTTTATTGCTTTGAACTCATCACTTAACGACCTGGAATAAAAACCTAAATTAAATTTAGGTATTAAAAAAAAAGAATTATTTCAACTTAGTTACTTAGTTACGTACCTGTAAAAAGGACGAAGATCTTCATTTTTGTAACGCTCGGAGAAGTATTCTTTTAAGTTTTCATTTGACATAAGATCAATAAACTCGAGCTGATGTTCTGTAGGAGCATCTTCAACTTTATATTTAAATGGATTTTGTAATAGGTTGGTCTTTTCTGATGTAGTTGCTTCATCAAAGTCTGAAATGCGAGTTTCAAACTCCTCACATAGTTTTGAAATAGTCTGTGCTGCATAATATTGAGATGGAAACGGCACACTTGTTTCACTAGCAAAGTTTTTGCAAGTTTTAAAATGGTCCAAAACTGTTTTTCCTACTTGTTTTTTCAAAAAGTACTAGTTTCAATCTGAAAAATTTCACGTGTTGAAACAAATCGTTTACAAACGAACTCTTGCCTTGAAGGTTCAAATTTAAAATATTAAGATGTGTGGTAATATCAACAAGAAATGCCACTGATCACTCGAAAGCTCTTCTACTGGCTTGCCCTGTTCAATCATAAAAATGTCAATTTCTTGGCGTAACTCAAAAAACCTCATAAGCATCTTTCCTCTGCTTAACCAACACACATCACAATGATATGGGAAGTCTGGGTACTGACTTTCCATTTCTGACAAAAAGTTCTTAAACTGTCTGTGTTTAAGAGAATGTGATCTGTTGTAATTTACAGTTTTTACCCAGGGCTATAGAATACAAGGGTTAGACCAGTCCGCCAAGGAAAGCGTTCCCGTCCTTGCCACTGTGATGACGTCACGGTGGTAACGCCTGCTCCATTCCCACCGCTTCTCATAAGTAGCATATTCTCTGCTACAATAATTTCAATTTCTTAGCAAAGCTGTAACATTTGTATGATGCACTCTTCTTTAGTTTTAGTATTGACACTACACAAAGCAATAAGTAGACTGTAAACAATTAGTCTAAAGATGTAAGAAGAAGACAGGGTTACAATAAAACTAACTAATTCGTAGGTAATAAACCGATGTAGTGTACTAATGTTAGCATACTTTTAATTTGATTCTCTGAAACATTTCTGAAAACTAAATACGAAATTGAAAAAAATGTGCCACGTTATTGAAAATGATTGTATTTATTAAAATAAACCACCAAAACTTGCATGTCATACTGCAGTTTAATAAAACATGTGTAATACTAATAAAACAAAACACATAAAAGTTATAAATACTTACACATAATGAGTAGCTTATATTCAGATATGCACATGACATAATAATTATTGCTGACAAAAAATATTTAAAAAATAAAATAAAACTGCTTTATAGTAATTTTTCTTCCCTAGGCCATAGGGATTAATTTAATAGTTGAATTTAAACAACTGAACTATTTAAATTTAAATTGACACTGTGCAATTTAATTTAGTCTAGAAGTTTAACTTAAAATTATGTTTTATTTTTTATTTTTGTCATCAATCATTTTATTACTCTAAGTTTAAATTTGATTACAATTATTTGTATTTTATATATTTATTTATATTTAATTATTCTGATAATTTTAAGTGCATTTTGCAAGTAAACATTTTAACTTAAAGCTGCAGAAGAAATTACTTGAGGACCTTGGTAACTTTTTAACATAAAGTAATCTAGCTTGCAACACTTATATTAAATAAATAATATTTTTTAATGTTTATTTTAATTTGAAGCAGAAAAAAAATGCAGCTTTCGATTTTTGACGAAAATAACACAAAAATATGCTTAAAAGTGAAGATATAGTTAGGTTATTTTATCATTGAAATTGGTAGCCAACTTCACCGTTTTTAATTTAGGGACCCAAGCCTTAAATATGTTAATGTAAATAATCATTAAATTTGTTTAGTGTTTTGTATTGCCTGGAATCCATTTCTTTTTATTTTATGAAGCATTTGATATTCTTAAAAGTTACCAAAAATCAAAACATAACATTAACACAAATAAAACGTCAAACCTAATAAACAACAAACAATTCCCATTCTACTAAAAGTAATTAACAAGAAGAATCACTTAACACAATTAACGTAATAAAATTACATAAAGAATAACTATAAACTTTATACGTAAAATAAAAACATCAATAAAAAAGATAAACTACAGGGTGTTTGAAAATAAATATCGGTGTTGTAAGGCTTTGTAATATTTATATCATTTAACATACAATTATAAATAATAAACCAAATGAGAAAACAACTCAAACAGTTTTTTTAAAATTATTGATGCGCATATGAAACGCTAACAGAAAGCTTTTTGTCTTTTACAGTTTGCAAGGACTTAATCTGCAGTTCCAGTGTAAGTAAAGTGCTATCCGTATTAAATTCAAATATATTCCTCATAGTGATAATAACATCCCTAGATTGTATCATAGTTTGAAGACACCGGCTGCCTTTGCAAAGGGAAGAGTTACGGGATGACCAAGAGTGACTGAAGGAAATGTTGAACGAGTGAGAGAATCTTTCACGAGTAGTCCCAAGAAATCAGTTCGGAAGGCTAGTCGTGAATTAACAATTCAAGTGACGTCTGATTGGAGAGTTTTAAGGAGACGCTCACAACTACTACGTCTTTATAATTTGCAGTTGCTACATCTCATGTAAGTGGACATGTGAACGCTCATAATGTGCGCATCTGGGGTCAACAAATCCCCAAGAGATGGTACAGTACGAGACTCCTCCTAAATTGAATGTTTTTTGTACCATATCCCCATGTATTTCTTATCTTGATGCGCTACAACTATGTCTCTTTCCTCAGTTGATTGAAAGAAGCTACACGACAGAACTTTATTTGGCAGCAAGATGGTGCGCCTAACTGGTATAACTCAGTAAGCTATTGGTATCCTACTGGTGGATTGGCCGCTCTGAAAACAGAGCTTGTTTACCTTTGGGTTCGTAAATTATTATGTGTCTGTGCCTCCGCTGCCAGCTGACCTACACCCGACTTAAGAAATAGGATTGAAACAGTTGTAACAAATTATTTCAGTTACACTGAACCAGGTTTGGGACGAATCAAGGCTATCGACCCGATTTGTACTGTATGACGAATGGTGCTTACTTTGGTTGAGTTTCATAATTTGATGCATTATTTGTAATTAAGTTAATGTAATAAATATTACAAAACCTAAAACCCCGATACTCATTTTGAAACACGTGGTATATATAATAGCAAAACATAAAAAAAGCAAAAATAAACGGAAACATTACAACAAAAGAAAATCAAGTACATTTATTACTTCGGCTTTATATAGAATGCTTTAAGTATTGAAATCATACGGTAATTTTGTGTGTGTCTGTTTTCATGTATACACGCTATAAGCACTCACAGACGTCGTAGAAAACATCTGGCGGTAGCAAACAAAATCTTCGTAATTTTATTGCGGAGAGTTGAAAAGCTTTTGAGCTTTCTAGTGTGAGTCTTAGTGCGTCGGGGTCACGTTTTTGGATCAAAATTTTGAAAATTGTGTGTGGGGTATCGTTTTATATGCTTTTGAGTACGGGAAACCCGATTTTGAGAGTTTAAAAGTCCTAGCGCGTCGGGGTCGCGTTTTTTGGACAACATTTTGAAAATATTGGGTCAACATTTTGAAAATTCTGTGTGGGGTATCGTTTCGTATGTTTTTAGGTACGGGAAAACCGATTTTGAGAGTTAAAAAGTTGTAGTTTCAATTCGTGTGTTCTGTTCGGATGAGCCGAAGTCTCGAAAAAGTGTTCCATCTTTTCACTAGTTAGTATTTTAATTTCTCAGAATAAAACTTGAACACAGAATCGCACAACTAATGCATTTATTACTAAATCACTTGTCAACAACAATGACTATAAATGAAGTATTTGAGTTATAGTTTAATTATTGTAGCCAATGCATCACCGAAGATGACGACATTGACGGTGAAACGCATTTGAGTAATGAACGTATTAGTTGTGAATTTCTGTGTTCAAGATTTATTCTATCAAGTATATTTTCTCACAAGTCAAGGTCAACATTTATTTATATGTATCTTACATATTTTTATTTTTATTGAATTTTTATTGCACATGTACTGAAATGTGTAAAACATGTTTTAGTGTACGTTAAGTTTGTGTAAATATATGTTTTTTAATGGTGCCAAGTGTAAGTAGAAATATGAATATTTGATTCGGGACCACGAAGGACGTCAAACCCCTTTTTATAGAAACAGCTAGTACTATCGTGGGGATTTTTGTATTAGTTTACTGAAAAGTGTGGTTACCAATATTTTCAAGAGTTGGTTTAAAATACATATGATTGCCATTGTAGTCAAGTAATCCTTGTCAATAGTGTATGTAAATATATATTTACATTCTAAATACATTATAGGCCTACTAGATAAGCTTTACAAACAACAAAGCATAAATAATAAGCTCAACTAGAGCTGTTTATCCACGTCAAAGCACAAAGGAAAGAAAGAAACAGACGTATGTGTTTAATATCCTCCCATAAATACATTGCTGCTTTCAATGCATAAATAACTATTTCTATGTCTCTATTTTACCTTTCATAGCTTAAGGTTAGTGAAAGTTTGTACTTTTTTAAACAAATTAACATTTAGACATTATTTATGTTAGTTTTAGAGATGTATTTGTGCTACAAATATTGTGTTCACTAAATAGTAGCGTTGTTTGGGGTTGTAACATGTTTTTTGTTTAAATCGAGTCTTAAACAAATAGCTTAGAACGACTGACGAATCATATGAATAAATCGAAATGAGAGTTTATTTGGAACTGCAAACTCCAAACCGTACCGTTACCAAAATGATATTAATAATAGTATCGCATCAAATACATATTTATAACACTAAGGCAGGAATACATTAAACATTTGTAGTGGGAAACGGTAAACGAAAATGACTGTTCTCTATCACGATGTAATAAAATACATCACTTTTTACCAAAAGTTTGAATCTATTAAAGTTGTTTTGTAATAAGGTACCGTTATTCTGTGATTATAGTTGGATGCAATCATATGTAATCCATTATGCAATATGAGGAACTCATGAGGACAATGTTTTATACAATTTTAGCTGCACAATAAAGGGATGGCAATATTTTAGCATTATTTAATCACAAACTGAAATACTAAGAAAATCTAAAAACCATTGCGCAACCAAAGTTGTAATCATGAACCAGATCATCGATATTCGATTTATCGAATAGCAGATCGATGTCCTCAGTTGGAGTGCAGTCCAAGCCACAATGAGACACAGGTTGATTTATGGACATGATAGGAATTATATTCTAATGTGTATTTATTAAACAATTTTAATGCCCAGCTAATTGTGTTCACGCAAAGTATCCGAAGAGAAATATGGTCGTGGCGTGTCAGTGCCGTATTGGATCCGTGTTTCCGTATCAGTGAAGAACAATATTCTTCTGAGGATTTGACTAGAGGGGTTCCCACACGCATGGCAAATGTCCGTTGTCGGTGCTTCTTCAGTATCCCTTTTTTATAATTTAATGGTCGTAATTTTTTGTTTCTTTAGAATAAATGACGAACATCTCATTAAATAAGGCAGGAAATATCCGATTTTACGATCTATCTAATCATAAATATATCGATATTTTATTTTTTTAAATGGTCGAAATGGGATATTTTGTTTTTTTTTTAATTAACGATAACTTAAGAATTATAAAGTTTGCAAACCTAATTTTTTATTCGCAATTTTAATGCTAAATTTTACAGTATACCAAGAACTAAAACTTCTTTACAAATTTACAAAATGGTAGTTATTAAAAATGTGTGTAAAATTAGCAGTTTTTGAGATACTTATCACTAAAAGTGTTAAACAGTGTTGTGCAAATATACAAATATTTTAAGGATTTACTTAAAACAAAGCATTTCAGGATCTAAAATTTTATTAACGTTTATTATCACTTGAAAAACGAGTTCTGTGCCAGGAAAACACTGTGTACATTCATGAACAAGAGTAGAGGACGCGACACCTGAGATCAAGAGGGGTGGGGGGCCAATCACGCGACTCTAAACCCTTGGGTGAGTGTGGGGGTGGAGTGTGGGGGTGGACCTTGGGTGAGTGTGGAGTGGGCGTGGGGGGTGGAGGTGGGTGTGGGTGGTGGCGGAAACGCTATTTTCCTAACCTAGTAGCCATGATCTATGAAGTACGTTAGGCTTCGGGCTTAGACTTAAACTAAAACTCAGAATGTGTCGTCATCTGACGCAAACGATTTATCTAATACACTTATACACTTTGTAATAACCTAAAACTAACCATCAAATTATTTATAGGATTTAGTCAAAATAAAAACAATTCATTTAAAAAATAAATTTTATTTTAATGTCCAAAAACACCTCTACTCTCGAAATATTCTTGAAGCTCCCACTCCAAGTTGTAGTCGTCTTCCTCCCCCGAAGAATACTCGAAAAAGTAGAGGTTGTCAGAATCAGGGTCCGAGTCCTCGTCAACGCCGTATCTTAACTCCTGATAAAATTCAATTAAAATTCAAAAATTGTGCACCGTATTTGAGAACAAATTCACTGATAAACTCTCTGATTTCTATATACTAGTAACAATCCTAAAATCTACTTACAGTAAATAGACGAGGCAACTCGTCGCCAGAAAACTCTTCTATGATGTCTCTGTCCATGTCTCACTGCGTTATAACTACAGAGTAGAAATCACGCTTGCTTTATATAGCCGTCTAACTAGCACACAGGAAACGGATTGTAACATGGCAACCTGCCAAGATAATTTCACCATCTGGTTCACTGACTATCACTCTGGCCTTGATATCGCACATATTTGATACTAGTTTGTCTCAATCAGGGTATTAAAAATAAAAAACTGTTAAGATCTATACATGTTTATTCTTATATATATATTTTTATTACAATTCATAGTTTTTTTTTCAGTTAACAGTAGCAATTAATATGTAAAGAAAATGTTTTATAAGTATAGTCTGATGTAGTCCACTATCCATCTTCTGCATATCGGACAATCGGCAAATCGGCTAACACATTGAGGGCAGAAGACATGTCCGCAGGGAAGTAGAGCAATGTTCGGTATGTTGAGTAAGCAGACAGTACAGGGACTCCGCATCTGGCTAGGATTGTTCACTTCGGGTTGCTGTAAAAACACACATCATTAGTATTTATATAATAAAGATTGGTCAATTTTGGTTGTAAGAAAAAAGCATCATTAGTAGTTCTCATAAAATACTCGACAATCATCAACAATAGACTTACGCATGTATTGGTAGGTGGACGTCCAAATTGTTGTAAGGCGAATATACCATCTTCCGTTAAATCTATTAAATCCTGCCTCATCATTCTCCAAACATGAAGCGCAAACGTGCCGCATGTTCTGTAGTACGAAAACGACGCTGCCAACCACATATGTTTAACAAGACGGAAAAGGAGAAATTTTAAAAGGTAGTTTTTACGGCGAAGAGTTAAGCAAGTCGAACACGGGCGACGTTTATCTCGTGGAAAAAGTATTGCGCAAGAAAGGAAACAAAGTTCTTGTGAAATGGCTCGGATTCGATAAAACACACAACTCGTGGATAGATAAGAGAAAGCTGCTCTGACCAAATGTCAATGAGGTCACGACGTTGTGCAATAACGGATGTGAAGGCTTGGTAAGCAGCTCTCCTCGCATGCACACAACTCGTGGGTAGATAAGAGAAAGCTGCTAGGCCAAATGTCAATGAGGTCACAACGCTGTGCAATAACGGATGTGGAGGCTCGGTAAGCAGGTCTCGATGCCGATCGTAGAGTCTCGGAAAGCCGATCGTTAAAAAGAGAAACTCCGGTAAATGTCCTTCAGTTTCTATTCACAATGCGTATAGAAAGTATGTCGCACGCGCTTCGGATGTCAAATTTTGACGAACACCTTTCGGAAAGTAACAATACCAAAAAACGTCACAGTCAATTATTGCCCAATACTATTAGGTGTATTGTGTGTGGTCCTTCGAATTGTGGTAAAACCAATGTAGTATTTAATCTGTTGTTCGAGGAGCACGGATTGAAATTTGCAAATATTTACGTGTTTTCCAAGTCCCTTCATCAACCTAAATACAAACTATTGGAAAATGTTTTTGAAAATTCGGGTATCGGTTATTTTCCATATTCGGACAACGATAGTGTAATTCCCTCCAACGAAGCCGAACCAGATTCTGTTATGTTATTTGACGATATCGCTTGTGAAAAACACGATCATATACGCAGTTACTTTACCATGGGTCGTCATAACAATATAGATTCGTTTTATTTGGGACAGACCTACAGCAGAATACCCAAGCAGCTGATCCGCGACAATGCCAACCTTTTAGTAGTATTTAAACAAGACGAGATGAATTTGCGTCACATTTTTACAGATCACGTCATGCCGGACGTTTGTTTTGGAGTTTTTAAAGATATATGTGCTCTCGCGTGGAAGGATAAACACGGATTTGTGGTTATAGACAAAGACAGTGAGATTGCTGAGGGGCGGTATAGGATAGGATTCGATCGTTTTGTAAAAGATATATAATGCGTATTTACACGTACAACGATATCGGCTCGTATGCTTCCGTAACAAGACTTTCTAAACCAAAGTCAAACCTTTGTACTTGGTACTATCCCAATAGGAAACAATTTTGCGGCAACTATTGTAGTCGTGCTTCCAAACACGGGGATATATTTAACAGACGATGTTGGCGTCACAAGAGACGTGGAGGATACAGTAAAAGTTTACCGCCCGTGGTCATACTGATGATTACTTCCGGTCATAGGATTTACAACAGGGAAGCTTGGATAAAGTTTCTACACGAGAGCGAAAAGAACGGTGTACCGTTTGAGCTAGTTATTTACAACGAACACATGATGGAAGGCACTGTACGACATTCTCAAAATTTAATCTCGCGTTTTAGACCTTTTCCCGATTTTTTCGACCGTACCGTTACACCCGACCACGGAGACATAAACTACACTCAAGTTTACCTGGATATGTTGCAATACGGCTGTTCATTACCTTATGCATCGAGGTGCCTAGTAGTAACGGAACGGACTATACCTATTCGAGATCCGGTTTACGCCTATAAGTTATTGCTCGGTTCAAAGTGTTGTGTCGACGTGAGTTATAACGTAAAGTTTGGACCGGCGCCTAAAGACCTGCCGCGCCAAATGCGGGGGAAACATTTTGAAGCCGTAAACAACAAGGCGCAGGGTATGTTTACCGTCGAGTTTCTTAAACTAGCTTTGCCCACTGTGCCGAACCAATGCGCGCATTTCGGTCTATCGTTCGACGGTCGAAAATATTCCATCGTCGATCCGATACAGCTAAACGCGTGGCGCAAATTTACCGGTGCAAATTTAGACGAGTTTCTCTTGCTCAATTCCTTCCTGTTGGACACATCCGCGTCTAGGCCTATAGCCGAACTCAAACGACACATGCAAAAAACACCTTCAGATGACTACCTCGTTGTGGCTGAAATACCCGAGTGGCGCGATAAAGTAAAACGAACATTTGTATTCGTCGACGTAAACAAAGTGAATCACATTCCCTTTTTCGATAATCATATGCGCAACTATTGGAAGGGAAAAGGTAAAATGTTTAAAGTCTCGGCAGGTGATGTAGTGGGCTATCTGTTGAAGAATAAAAAGTACGCGCTCTTTTTGAGATCTATAGAATTACCATAAATAGAATATCTAACACAAATGACCGTTCATTTTACGAAATGTCGTCGTCTGAGCAGGTCACCCTCGAGATAAATCGTCTCAGGGAAGCTATCAAGAGGAAATATCGACAGATACGGCACGGAGAAGTGGATACGGAACGGTTTCTCGCGAAACAATACAAACCGATTATCAGCGAGCTGTCTAAAATACAGGGGAGATATGATGATGTAAACACAGAGATCAAGGACGAACCGACGGTCTTTGACGAATCCCTCCCAACTGCGAGGACTTTTGATACTCCTCCTCGGGGGCCTAGTTTTATCGAAACGGAAACAGTTGCGGAAACACCCGAAACCTTGACTGATTTATTATCAACTCCGCAAGGGCGTAGCGAAGCCACAGAGTATGTGAACGAAACGTTCAAGCATCCCCTTACACGTAAGTACATGCTTAAAATGATAACGGATACAGCCAAGATAAAGGCTATAGATAACATTTACGGACCGAGAATCAACAACGAAGAGCTTATGGTCGGAAATAAAAATCTACAATTTTCCGATGAGGGAGAAATTACGATAGACGGCACTAACTATAAAGGAACGAAGGGATTGTACGAGTTACTATTTAAACGTTCGCCCAAAGTCGATGTGTACACCGAGGCAGACTTGGCCGCTTACAAAGATATCTGCTTGAAAACAAATGCACACAAAAGACAATACGATCCGCGAGGTCAGATCAATCGAAACCCCAAGTCGACTAAATACAATAGCATTATAAAACATTTGTTCCCACCCAAAACGTATATGGGAAAAGGCTACGCGTACTGGGACGATCCTAATGAATTGTGCGATCGATTGAGACTTTTGCTAGCTTCCAATGATGCAGGTCATACGGGTCACGCAAACGAGATTGCATCAATCGTGGAAGAACTACGTGAAGCGGGGTTGATAAAAGGGTTGGGAAATAGAAAAATTAGATCATTGATAAGATGAGTGTCGACAAGTTTGGACGTTACTCCGAGGCGACGGTTTCGAAACAGGGTCCTAAAGGTGTAGGATTTAATCTCACCTCAGAGGGGAACTACGACATTCAGGATAAATTGTTATGTAATGTGGGTCAACCAGAAAATGAAAAGGATGCAGTCAACAAGTACTATGTAGATAGTAAAATACCTACAGATGAATATAAGTGGGATTTCGGAGGTAAAAAATTAACCAATGTCAAAGGGGGAACCGACATAACGGACGCCGTCAACTTTGATCAGTTAAATAAATATAAGTCATGGGTTACGAATAGTGTGATTCTCAAAAGACCTGTTGACCCGTTCCAAGCCTATGGTGAAGAGTATTTCGACGTTAAAAATAAACGTATGTGTAATGTAAAAACTCCCGAGAATGAGAAAGACGTTGCAACCAAGTCCTATGTGGACAATAGAATAACTCTTGACAATAACGGGTGGGGCTTTGGAAATAAAAGGCTTACCAGTGTCGGCCACCCAGTGTCCAATAAAGACGCAGTTAATTTAGAATTTTTACAGGCAAACGCTATAACCGATTTACCCGACGGCAGTGGCTATAATGTTAATAATAAACGTATACAAAACGTAGGATATCCCAAAGTAGAAGCGGACGCGGTAAATATGAAATACGTTGACGAACGTATATTGAACAAGGGGATCGTATCGTTGTCGGAACACGGATGGGATTTTAAAAATAATATAATAAATAATATCGGTCCACCGGTGTCGTTACGAGACGCGGTTAATTTAGAATTTTTACAGGCAAACGCAATAATTGTAACTCAATTACCCGAAGGTGATGATGTATTCAATGCCGGCTCCAAAAGAATCACGAATCTACCGGTCGCCAAAAAAGATAGAGATGCCGTGAATCTGCTTCAACTAAATGCAGTGAAAAAGGGTGTTTTAGATTTAACGAAATGGGTTAAGTCAAACGCTATAACGAGGGACTCGCCTAAAACCTTTAACGCAAATCAGAATCGATTGTGTAATTTAGCTAAAGGCGTAGACGACGACGACGCCGTCACGTTATCTCAACTGAATGACACGATAAAAGCTATGGAAAAAGTAATTAAAGCTTATTCAAAGGCTGAATACGAATCCGATGATGATGACAATTTGAATAACGAGTTAGGCGCAGAGGACAATCGTAAATAAGACGGAGATGACTCTGTCATCTCCATTCTCTACCTGGCTTCTGACGAGTAAACATGGGTATTGACGCAAGTGTCTCAATTCGTTTCTACAAAGATAATACATTAATTGAAAAAGTTTATTTAGATTGTTATGAATTTACAAAATGCTCGGAGGTATTCGATGTGAGCGATACGGATAGTATCAAAGTTACATTTAGTACTGAATACGATTCCGGCTCTTCTCAATCCGGAAGCGACTACTCTGAAGACGTCCCCTTAGAGGACGATCCGTCGGACACTGTCGAAGCGAGAATGGAGAAGATAGCTCAAAATGAAAAATTGATCGCGGCTTTTGAAGAAAGGATGCGGGCGAATAAAAAAATGAAATGCGAAGGCGAATCCGATGATGACAATTCGAATAACGAGTTAGACGCAGAGGACAAGGCGAGCGACTCTGAAGACACTGCTCTTAGGTCACTGGCGAGAAGTTAAGTCTTCCGTAAACCAAAGGGAGTAAGGAGTAGAAAAATTGATAAATTAATATTTTGGGAGGCTACATTTTTGTAATGGAGTGGTAGTCACCGGAAGTAGCGATGGTTTGGGGCTACTTCCTTAAGGGGTGAACCTTCCGTTCACCCCGGATTGTAATGTGGGCCAGGATTACGGCTTAACCGTAATCGTGTGACGGTTCCAACCCCGTGAAAACACAGAGGACAATTATAAATAAGACGGAAATCAGAGTATTCTTTCATTCTCTATCAAGCTTCTGATCGGAAGCCATGGCTTCCTATTGTTGCGAGTTGAAGTGTTTCGTTTCACCCCGTACAGTAGTCGACGGAATCGCTTGCAAAATCTGTCGATGTTTTTCGTATTGTCGCTGTAAATGCATAACAGCTCAGAAGAAAACTACGAAATTTACCATTTATAAGACGAACTTTGAAGGTTATACATGCTGCACGAACATTTGTCATCGCTTCACGGAGGATCAGTTGTTCAACTGTCATTACTGTTTACGTACAGGCTTTATGCCGAGACTGTGCACTTGTGTTTTAAGAGACTGTAAATTTCGTAAATATTGGTGGGAAGAAGCATAAATGAGAGAACAACTGTAGTGTCTATACCTTTCAACTTCGCTGACTTTTTTACGAAACAACCGGATAGAAGTGTCTGAAACTTTCACTTTGCGCTGCTTGCAACAGATTGCGTCATTGAACTCAAGGTTTCACTGCGAAGCAGTATAAAAGATTCAACGAACGAGTGGGTACTTCAGTCTCTGTCTACAGTTACATCATGGTGCCTCGACGAATCAGTAAGACTCCTAAGAGGACGACAAGAAGCCAGAAGGCGTTTGAATCTTTTTTAACGAGGGCGATTGAACAGTTGTCTAGGTAAGTACCAAATTTGTCAATAAACCGTTCTAAATCAATTTACAATATATCTGATTTTGTTTTGCAACTAGAGTTACGTCGCCACGAGTGACATCATTGCTTCACTTAAACTAAATTCTCAAAGCTTCGGCTTGCTTGTTTCTGTATTCTTATAGTTAATTTTTTATTCCGAAATATTTGTTGAAAAAACACATACAATTTATTTTCGTTCCCTAACGAGATTTGTTGTTTTCAGTGATATTCGCGAAAGCTGCGAGAACATCAGAGCCCGCGGATTCACTGCATTATCTATAGTTTTGGCGTCGGAGGTCGTGGGGCTCACACAATCGGGGCTTTCAGCATCATCTTCAAATTCTGCTCCGCTCAGAAAAAGGTGGAGTCATTTATGGTGGCCTAAAATTAGAAACTTGCCTGCCGTTGGACCACCGTCGCCTCCCCCGCCACCACCACCACCACCACCACCGACACCTAGTATAGAAGAAGAAGAAGAAGAAGAATTGCTGCACTCACCCGAGCCTTCCTCTGCGCCGATAACCGCTATGATGTCGAGTGAGGGGGTTTCACTCTCCCAGGAAGAGTGGAATTTTGCAGAAAAACCCATCGAAGAGGGGGTAGCAGCAGCAGCATTAGATTTTACCGAGGAGGAACTTTCCTTCGTCGCAAAATTTGTAAAATAATTTGCAAATAAAATATGTATTCATAAATGTTGTATACTTATTGTTCTACTGCCCTACTTCCTATTAGTTAGAGATTGCATATTACGTCATCAAGATGGAGTCGCTACCCAATAGGTTAGATTACCACTACCACCACCCAAAAATTGAGCTCAAGGTTTCACAGCGAAGCATATAAATGATCCAATGAACGAGTAAGTACTTTAGTCTCAGTCTAGAACGAGTAAGTACTTTAGTCTCAGTCTAGGGTTTCATACGAAAAAAGAGTGTACATCTAATTAGTATAGAATATATATGTTTGATTTTGTTTTTTATTGCATTGGGGGAGACGACACTTTTGTATTGGAGTGGTCGTCACCAGACAGGGCGTTGGCTGGGGCTCTGTCTACAGGGGTCTACCCCTGTCCAATTATTTTTTTTAATTTAAAGAACAGTTTTAATTGCTAGTGTAATTCCAAGTTCTTTAGTTTGGTTCTCCCTCTGGCCGAATTTTCCCCAGAAAGAGTTAAGCATTAATTTTGAAAGGGAACGGAGTCCGCCATTCTTCTCGATTCTAGAGGGGTCAAGCTGTATTCCCTCGTGAATAAAATAATCGTTAACATATTTGTCTCTGTCATCATGGGGGAGACGACACTTTTGTATTGGAGTGGTCGTCACCAGACAGGGCGATGGCTGGGGCTCTGTCTACAGGGGTCTACCCCTGTCCAATTATTATTATAGTCTTTTTTTATATATACAAAATTTAAAGAACAGTTTTAATTTTATTGCTAGTGTAATTCCAGATGTGTTGCAGAACTATAATGGCCACCATTAAACGAGTAAGTATTTTTTAATTAATCACTACCAATTATATTGAATAAATTTTACAGTTCTTTGTATGTTTTCTTCTTTTTTTTTACAGGTACCAATAGATCTAGATTTTGATAGTTCTTCTTCTTCAACATTTTTTGAGGAGGAGAACGGCCAAGACCTCTCCATAGTGGAGTTTCCTTTAAGAGAAGAAGTACGTTTCATTTTATATATGTTTAAATTATCTCTCACTACAGATGTAGTTATTTTTTTATTATTTCTTATTTATAATTATTTCAGTTTAGCCCCGCTTCACCCGGATCTCCCGACCGAGGGTCACCATCGGTGATCTCATCACGACCTAGTCCCTCACTACTACGGGTGAGAAATCACAATGAAGATAACTACGTTTTTGAACCGTTTGAATTAAATCCATCGCCAGGGTCTACACGTTTTTGGAGTCAAGAAGCTCATTTGCAGAGATTCATAAATGCGCATGGATACGGGTATTATGTAAGTATCATCTATGTGCTTTAAGTGTTTAATAAAATTTATTTTTCAAATGTTTTAAAGGTTTTTCTTTCCATAGGCGCACGACATTAATAGGGTACCCCATGCAAGTGTTATAGAAACTCTCTTTAACGAAGCAAAGGGAGAACTAACAGCTATTATACGTGATGTTGAGATAGCTACATGCAACAGGTCCGTAATGACAAGGAGGCTACTAAGTATGGCTGTATGGAGGAAATTGAGACACGACCTAGGGCGGGTAGTGGCCGTAGGGGAACATTTTTTAAGGAGATTCGGGAAACTTCCAGATGATGACACTGTAAGTATCTTTTCGTACAAAATTAACTTGATTGTTAATGTTTCTTTTAAAATTGATTTCACAGTTACAACCGTCGGTCGTCTACTTTTAATTGATTGCTAATGTTTTCTTTTGTTTTCACAGACGGGTTACAACAGATGGCCGGCTGTTGAGTACTTTAATTTCCCCTTCGGTGATGCATCTACCTCGGGTACACGCGATGACTCTGCAGCTTCTACCTCAGTTCCTGCTGCTGCTTCTACCACCTCACCGTCTGTCTACAC